>BQNB010007816.1:4921-92212 GCA_026074375.1 Tanacetum coccineum | reverse complement strand
TAGTGGTGTAGTCACAGTGGTGGCGAAAGTGGCGGCAGGTTGGTGGAGGCCACGATGGTGTGGCGACTGCGAAGGCAGTGGTGGTGAGGTGGTTATGGTGGCGTCGGCGGTGTGGTGGCTGCCACCGGCGGTGACCGGAACTAGCCGGAAAAAGTGGGGCGGCGGAGAAGGAGTGGCAGCGAGTGGTATAATGGATCGGGTAGATCCGGGCTTGATCTATCTCTTTTGTATCATTTTTGTGGTTCGCCGAAAAAGTTTTCCGGCGGTGGTTGGCCGGAAAAGGTGGCGGTGGCCGGCGGTGAGGGCTGCCGGAAAATGGGTGGGGGAGAGAGAGAGAGTTATAGTGTGTGTGTATTATTAGGGATGAAAATGAATAAAAGTTATAAATTTTATTTATATATAAAACTTTTAAAATGAATTAGAAAGTGTATAATAGTTGAGGGTTAAAAGTGTAACTTTTTATTATACTTTTGATAAAAAGCGGTTCGAGACTCGTTTGGGCCACTTATCGGACGATTCAAAATACGAAACTTGCGCCATTGTTTTCCAAATCATTTTTCTGATAAAAACGAGTATTTACTTGATTATATTTTATAAATGTTTTTATAAAATGTATTTAACGTTTATTATTTATTTTGGGTAACACGGGTAACCTTTGTCCGTAAAAATGAAACTTTAATTTGAACCTTTGTGTTTTTATATAAACGCTTTTGAATAAAAATATTAAATAATTTATTAAATACTTTTATTTAATAAAGGTGATAATTAAATATAAATTTAATTATTTTTGCGTCGGTACGAGTTGTGTTCAAAATTTCTGCGAGACTATTTTAGTCATTTTCTGTTTGGTTTCGTGTCTCGGGTAAAACTAAAAAGTTGTCTAGAATGTCGTTTTACATCATATTGCTTTAGAGTCCGAATAACGAAAACGTAATTTAGCGGGTCGTTTTTGATAAATCAATTCAGGGATAAAATATATCTTCTCGTTTTCAAGTCAAATAAGTTAGAGAAATAAATTTGCAAATGAGCGATAATAATCGAAATTATGATTTATTATTTAAAAACGTTTCAAAAATTTTACCGGCTACGCGGTAATCGTTTTTATGTGACCGTAAAAGGTCAAAAAGTCAAAAGTCAAGTCGGAACCAAAAAGTCAAAGGGTAAAATAGTCATTTTAAAATATCAAAAATTGTGAGGTGTGACATTTTATGTTTACCAAGACGTCATTACTATCACCATGTTGTTATTGTTCTTGTGATAACTCATGTCTTAGTCTACATCATTCATCTCCAATCATACCTAAGGAATTCTAATTTAACTATGAAATGTCCATGGGTAGATCCTTCCGGTTTTGGTTGGATCATAAGACTCATACCATACTTAACCACCTTATGACTTTATCAACGTCATGAGTTAATTGGTTGTTGAGTATAGTGATCGGAACCATAAAACCTTGAAAATCAATCAAAGTGTTTAATATAAATCAATACGTTTTTAACACTTTGAGAGTTTTACTTTTTGAAATACTTCCCCTACACATGTGCATCGAGATTCAAAATTATTTCGCACATGTGGGTAGAAGCTGTGCACTTAGAGTCTTAAAGATCACATTCTTCTGTATCACATTTTAATCACATTTTCTCCCCTTATCAAAAATGAATATATCTTTTAGTATTTTAGATACCAATTGATTAAAGAAATGAAAGGTTTCATGGGGAGAAAAATGATACCACATATTCGCATGAATTATTGGAATATTTTTCGGTTTGCTCCCCTTCAATAATATATGTGTGACACCACTTATTAAAAAATTTGACACCACGAGAAAAAATGATATGACACCACAAATATGTTGAAGATGGAGTTAAGATGCCTTGGTTGTAACACACATAGTAAGGGTACTAGTATGCTAAACCGTTCATCAGTGGACGTTATCAGAAGATAAACACAAAAGTATTCAAGAATACCCGATGTACAGTGGTGATTGTGACATTGACATTTAATGATCACTGTTTACCCTACTGAATGTGTTTGGATATATAAAAATTAAAACTCGTGAGATGTACCCAAACAACATTAAAGGCTTTGGTTTTAAAAGCTCTCCTTTAAAAATTGATCCACATAAATATGACATATTTTAGAAAATGGATACCACAATTTTGAGAAATTATTTGAGGAGGGAGTGTTGTACACATAATTTTGAAAATACCACAAATATTGAAAGATACCTTAAGTATTATACTATTAGTATTTAACATTTAAAGTACTTGAAAAATTGTGTTCAACGGTTTTACAAACCAATTAAAGAAGATTTCTCTTCTTTTTCTAGAGTAAGCGCACCGAAGCGTACACTCACCTGTGACATTTAGGTCCCGGTCACAGTTTGAGGTAACTGTAAGCCATTCTCATGAGCTTAAAAACTATAAATGTTTTGTATAGTAGCTCAAGACCGAGAAAGTTGACTTTCTTATTGACAGGATAAGTTATCTTTTAAGATACACTTTCCTTATGTTGAGGTCCTGAGTTATGCACTAAATGTGACTCTAAGTCATAGAGAAAATTAGAAAGGACATTGTTTTAAAGGTTTGAACTCTTGATTGAACTTCATTACATACCCAGTGTCAATGTTAAATTGATATTTATAGTGTACGTAAATGTTATCGATTCCAAGAGACATTCTAGAAGATTATTATTTGTATTTTGTTGGAAAATTTCTATTTGTATTTTGTTTTGAGAGATTTTTCTATTTTTGTATTTTCTTTCTTGGTTATATATTTTTTTGTATTGTGTTTTTCAAAAATATTTATAAATCAAAATAAAAAGAAAAATAAAAAATATTTACAAGTCGAAGTTTCCATCAGCAGTGACAGTTGTTGCTAGAGTTGAAGTAGATGAAGTTGAATCTGGTTGTTGTTGACGTTTATCGGATGCATCAGCAGTAGTAACATCGGAATACTTTGAAACAACTTGATTTTCTTTATTAAAATATTCGTCGAACAAAGGAACGAATAGACTTTCCAACTCTGTCATTGATGTCATGACTATCATATCTACTGTAGGAACTTTTATTGATGTTGTGGTGTGAGGCTTGAACTGTTTGGTTCAAACATCATGTTCTAATCAGTTTTGAATCCACTTCAACACTGGTTTCTGAGATATCAACTTTTTCAGCAACCATACTCTGAGATTATCATGCTTGACATTGTTAGATGTACCTACACTTAAATCAAAACTTCATTCCTTCTGAACATTGTTGATGTATCTGCACTTAAATCCAGAGTTTTTTTGCGTTTATGAATTTTGGAGATATCTACATTGGAACCATGTGTGGGTTCACTGTTCGCCTTGCTTGTGAAAAAAGCTAATTTATTTCCCGTAGGAACCCACCTAAGACCAATAGTTTTGAAAATTCTACCCGTGGTTTTCCATCTAAGACAAGATCTAAGAGTTGTTTTCTCATACACAACGAAAGACTTATTAGGAGAAAACCTATGTCCTGTGAAGATCTTCCTACCAGGTTTTTGAGTATCACTCTTCGGTTCTATGGGTTTGTTATTGTTTCTAGTCTTATTGGATTAAACCTTTGCACGAGAATTCACTTCTTTCAGAAATTTTGTTATACAAGCATCATGATTTTCATTAAAGACACATTTCTGATATGTAGAACAAACAAAGTGTCTGGAGTCTAAAAAAGAACTAGAATTCCTAGAGTGATCTACTAGTAGCACAACATTTGACGTTACAAAACTAATCTTAGGTATAAGAAAACTCCTAGATGTTTGATTATTGCTCCTAGGTTTTGGTTTGCTACTTTGCTACTATCAGCAATGCTTTTTATAACAGAGAAGAGGCATCACACTAGTATTTTTTGAGTTCCTATCTCTTTTCTGTATCTTTTTTCTAGCTAATCATTTAATAGTGAATAATTAAACCATGTCATTTGAACTAAATCTTTGGCATGGTTTTCTTATAACTATTCCTAGATCGGATAGATGCAATCATATGATCAGCTTTTGCAAAAACGGATTCTCTTCTCTTAGGCAAATAGTGTTGAGTTACTGGTCTTGACAAATTGTTATTCACATACTTAGGAGGTAATTCATATTCTATTTTCAAATATATTTTTACCAAGTTTTAAATTTATAAAACTCTATGTACCTAACAACGCACTAACGGCCAGAGAACCCGATCATGGGTAGTATAGAATGGTAAATCCGAGGTACGTCCCAAGAGCTAAAGATGTAATTAGTTTTAATTTGAAAAGTCACGTTTATAAAAATGGTTTTTGGTTTGAATTGAAAGCAATTTAAAAAAGAACAATAAAAATAAATAAACTGGAAATTAAAAAGAGTTTTGAAGATTATCATGAGAGGAAACGTGCTAACCTTGTTACTTATTACTACGTTGTGAGAACGAATTCCTGTGCAATTTCAACTATGGTTTCATTAGCGTGTTTCTAATGTTAGATAGACTTGAATATGCATAAGCAGTACTATCCAATTACCTAACGATTCCTAATCAGTCCCCAAATCATGCTGGGTTAGGTAGTTATCCCCCCCAGGTTGTAGTGATTAATCCCAACTATCCCCAAAACATATCTAATAACCTGTAAATATTATTAACCCCCTCAGAAAGAGTTCCTGTGCTTTTTAAGTATTAAGTGATAAGTGCGGTGACCGATTAGTTCCTACACCAGGTAAGGAGTTAGTGATCCTCCTTAGTACCCATTGGATCCTATATTTACTAGATAATCTAATAATGAGGCAAGCTAGGTATAAACCAACCCCGTAAACTCCCAAAAAAAACCCAGGGTTTTACAAGATAGTCAAAGATATCTAAAAAACCATAATCTAACAGGAAACAGTCATAACAACAGTAATTACATAACTAGGCTTGCACTTTAAGTGCTTAGCCGCTCATGGTAACGAAAACATAGTAAGATATAGAAGAAATCATATATTGAAATCTCATAATTCTTACAGTATTCGCACTTGAACGATTAAATACAAAAAGTAAGTAAATTGTGATCTCCCTTGGACTTCAGGTTGAATTCTTTGAAGGTTGGAAGCCTTTTTCGCCTCTCCAATTGGCTATGGAGGAAGTGATGTCGGAATAGTCAATAAATGAGGGCCTCTATATAAAGGAAACAAACCATTACGGCGTAACCAATTAAAGTTGTTAAGCCGTAATCATCTATACATGGCATTATTCCATCATTAAGTAGCTTTTTATGGCGTAACCAGATATGGTGTTACGCCGTAACCTTCAAATAATGTCCATAAGTACGTGATCTTCATTCCATATTTGTAGATTCTCTTGGTTACGGCGTAACTGGATAAGGTGTTATGCCGTAACTATAAATTTGACAATATTTCCTTCCAAATATATGGTTACAGCGTAACTAGATATGGTGTTACGCCGTAAATCTTCCATGATCCTTCGTACATGCTTAATTATGTTACGGTGTAACTATTTTTGTGGATGTTACGCCGAAACATTCCCTTTAGAATTTAAAATATCAAGTCCTTTTTCCCCTTGTTTCTTGTCACTATTCCTGTAAATTTCACCTAAAACTACAAAACAAAAGAAAATATCTCGTTTTTTAGTGTTAGTGAAACATTTGCAGGTAATATAGGGGGTATTTTGGCCACAAAAAGTATTAATATTTTGAGTGTTTATCAGGAGCAAACCGTTGTGTTTCTTGACATATTGAGAGGCCTTCAGAAATTAACGCATTCGGTTGCCTAACAACTAATTGGTTTTTGAGTGGTTGTAAAGTCGGTTTCCCCAAGATTGATGGTTTGCAAACTTAGTCTTCACACTATTTCTTGTTAATTTTCTTAAAATCATTTTGTAATGTTGCAATTGCAAACCTCTTTTCCTGAAGTTGAGCTTTGAACTCAACATTTTGAGCAATCAAAGAAGTTGTATGTTCTATAGTCTTAGCTCTCGTTGTTTTGATAGAATCATACAGTTCTTTGTAATGCTTTTTCAAAGTCTCATTTTCCTTAACTAATATAGCCACACTATGTTTTAATTCGATGTTTATTGTTTCAAAAGTATCAATTTCCTTTTTCATTTTGGCGTTATTACTTGTTTCTTTCAAAAAATGACCATGTTGCCCTTCTTTAAAGCTTGATTTTGATATTTAAGTTCAAGACTAACACAATGTGCTTTCATTCTTAAAAAATCTTTTTGAAATTGGGCAACGGTCTTTTTGAGACAAATATTTTCAGACTCGAGAGATTGGTTTGAAAATTCAGTTGTCTTGTTATGAGGTGATGGATCAAGCAAAGGACTTTTAACTTGACATTGTACGGCATCATGGTCAACCCTACCTTCATTATTGAGTTCAGGTTGCTCAGTATGATGTTGTCTTATATCAAATATATTACATTCAACAGTCAATTGTACCTCAGTCATTGGCTCTTCGTCATATATAGGTCTGGTATCTGCATTATCGGCATCTGTATCATTCCCTGGCCTGCTGCTTGTATTATGCTTTCCTGATTTTGTCCCACTGCTTTCTGTGACAACCAAATCAGCATCCAATGCTTTTCCTATATCAACTTTACTCTCTTGCTTCTACATCTATCTTTTATGCACCCTTCTGTCATACAGTCTTTTGTGACATGTTCTTTCAGCAACATACTTCTTTACATTACTCATGTGTTGAATTAATGTTTCTCTGAACTGTTTAACTTCGATTTCAGTGTATTCAGCAAAATACTTGTCTGTCATTTGACTGTCATAATCCAAAGAAAACTACGAATAAATGAACTACTAAAACTGTCTGTTAAGTACCAAAAAGGCAGCCATGAATCCATCTTCTTGAAATTCGTCTTTGTCAAGTTGCTTTTGTAGTTGATCCATGTTGAGGAACATCGTACTTGTGAAAGTCTCATCATCTTGACTAAAGAGTGATATAAAGCCCCATTTGAATTCATGTTCAATACGAGTGCCTTTTAAGTCTTTTTTTTAAAGAACCTGAAGGTGTGAATGAAAAAATATGTCATGCATCTCTCTTTTGCTTTTGACATCTTGTATTTTATTGCATACACATATTTTGTTTCCATTAAATCTGATTTGTTTTGTGAAATGAATTACGGATCTTAAGAAGAGAAGATTGTGTTGTGGTTTTGATTTGGTGGTGTTGTTAATGTGTTTCAATAAACTATTCCGAAACCGAAACCGAAAGTATAATATTTCAAAAGCGAAACTACAATTTTCCGAAACCGAAACCAAAATTTCCGAAACCTCAAATACGAAACCAAGATTACGAAATCGTAATTTCCGAAACCTCGTTGTTCGTAAATTAATTCCTTAATAACGATTGTTAGATCCCTTGTGAACTTTGGAATAACGGTGAAAAATGATTTAACTTGAAGGAATTGAGTTGTCTTAGTTAAGGGTCGTGAAGTGGCTTGGCTTAACAAGGACTAACGGTGCAAATCGCCTTTAAGAAACTGAGGACTAACGGTGTAAACAACTTCTGCTGACAAGGGTCTTACGGATTAGACGGTCATTAACAATCAGGGACTAAAGGTCTAACGGTCGTTAAGAGTTTATATAAAAAAAACTGTCGTTGTAATGATTCGAACATTGTATCATTTCTGTGGAAGTAATACAACTCTACCATTGTGCTAATATCTCTTTTGGAATGTATATAACACAAAATTATTCTTAAACCAATTATGGCTTAGTTATGTTTATACAAAATTTATTTCCGAAACCCAAAAGAAATTTACGAAACCTTTCTAAAATCTTTTTCTGAAAATGTTGTTACGAAACCAAATTAGCAAAAGTTCCCAAAAGTACAACTCTTGTTTTTTCCGTAACCTATATTTCCAAAATTATGAAAGCGTGTTTCTTTTTTTTTAAGAAACCACAATTCTTAAATAGCTTTCTCTTCCAAAGCGTAAATCTGAATTTTCCATAGCTGAATTTACGAAACTTTCGAAATTTTACGAAACCACTTTTTCCGAAACCACAAAATACGAAACCAATATTTTCGAAACCACGACTCGTACACACTTTCAAAAATCACTCTAAAATCACTTTTTTCCGTGTTTTGATCGAAGATTTTTATGTAAACTTGTTGTAGATGTATATATATCTTTCATAATGGTGCAAACTTTATTAACCATGCACACTTTAAAATGATTTTTGATCTTATTTTTGATAAAGGTTTTCGTACCAAAATAAAAGGAAAATAAGCTAAATAACATGAAAGCTCCTAGCTTTTTGATTAAAACTTCTGTAAAACTAACTAATAAACTTTAAAGAGCTAATCTTTAACACTAAAAATAAAAAAATGATGTTTTATAAATTTTTTCGAAAGTAAAAAAGTTTACGAAACCTTATTTTTTTCGAATAAAAACTTGTTTTTAAACCACAACCAGTATCAAATCCTCCTGTGGCGACTGATACCAAATGTCATCCCAATATATATAACTCATTTCACACTAAATAAGATAAGAAAATAAAAAGAAGAATTGTAGAGAGGGAAAGTAGAAGATAGAGAGAAGGAAGAGAGAAAGGAAGAAGGTTGATTAGATTAAGGAAGGAGAAAGAATTCCATCAACACCCTCTCCACATAAGGAAAGAGGCTTATATAGGCTCACATAGACAAGTGACGCGTAGGTTTACTTAACACGGGCCAGGCTCGGCTTTGGTTGGGCGTAAGACCCACAACCTATACAATATTAGCTTACATCTCGAGCTCGAGTCCGGTACTTAGCCTATTACATTAATACAAAGTTACACAAGACATAATGATGAGACCTAAACTAGAATGACCGTGACTTTTGTGTTCGCCTTAGTATTTTAAGGCTAACACCCTCCACAAAACTCAGACACGTCCCAGGTTAATACATAATCTATCAGAATAATAAAGATGATTTCTGGTATTAAAGATGACATCATGTACCTAGTGATGCAATGCACAACTCTTCTTAACCATTCAAGTTTCTCTCAAAAGAATCTTGTCTCATTTGTCACGGAGATACACACGTTATCTAATCGAGTCTAGAGCCAAAAGAGATCAACAATTTAAATCTCATTAGGACACATTTCAGGTAAAACAATTGTTGTTCATCATTGTATAACAAGTGGTATCTGTTAGGATTAAAAAGTGTCGATTATAGATACTTTAGTGGTTATTTATTTTATGTAATGTTTAGATATAGTTTTATGTTTAAATATAGTATTATGTAATACGGATAAGTAAGATTAGTTAAAATATCTTAACCAAAATTGAAAAACCCAAAAATTTAAATTTTATTTCATATTGGTAATTTTGAATATAACATAAAGTTTATTAATAAGCATTTGAAATTAAAACCTTATGTTATAAATATTTGTGAATATTAAAGATATAACATAGATGTATTGTTTAAAAAATATAAATTCCTAATTTATATTTATAAAATCCGGCCCCCTTAATTAATTAGAAAATCTTTTTGATTTTTGGTTATTTAGGTTTATTTACATTCCTTTTGTGTTTAAAACCTATTTTAAGTATTAAGAGTAAAAATGTTTTAGTAAATATTTGTGTAATCTTTAAAACGAGAAAAAAATATTTTATGTTCCCCCTCCTCTTGAGTAAATCCGGCCTATATGATGAATAATCACACCGTATCTTTTATTTTGATAAGCAAAAAATATTATAAGAATGAAGTGTGATCTTTTTAAGTTATAAAAAAATATTGTGTCCCCTCCTCCCTATCTATATAAGCCGGCCTATTCTCCTTCCATACTTCATCATTTTCAAAAATTCTCTCTTCCAATTTGTGTGTAATCCTCCATTGAAGGTCCAAGCAAGAAAGAAGAATAGGTGGTTCTTAGTGTTTTTCCTAGTTTTGGTGAATTGGTGTGCCATCTTTTTCATTTTTTTGTGTAATCCTTGTGGTGTGATTGTGTTCATCTCATCCTCTCCATCCTCCATTGGTAATCATCTCATCTTTTGTGTTCTTGTTATGGTCACCATGTTCTTAAACTAAATTTTCACATGAAATCATGATTTTCAAAAGGATTAATCTTAGGAACATATATGTTAAAGTTTTTCTATGGGTAAATCTTTTGGAATGTGGTTGATAACATGTTATAAACCCTAATCAAACATTAAATATGTTATAAATGAAAGATTACAAGTTTTGAAACCCTAGGATATGAATTAATGAGGATAATTAGGGTTTTCTTGATTAAAATTCTGGGCAGAATTTCGGGTCATGTTCATCGGGTCATATCTCACTCATAGAAATTGATTTTAAGATGATTCATGTGCCTATGATTAAATTCATTGAGTCTAGTTTCTGGAACAATTGAGTTTGTAATTTTTCAAGGTCGGGAAGTATGGTTTTTGGGTGTTACAAGATTAAGTGTCAATTCTGGAAATCAAATCCGAAAATTTCACTTGTAGTATTTGCTTTTTAATTCGAAAACCATAAGGAGTTAAGGCTAATTTTCGAACTGGTAAAAATACATGATATTAGCTACTTCCTTATTTTTTCATAATTTTTCAAGATGTCTAAGTAGGGTAACATCGTGTCAACTTTTCATAAGTTTCTGCGAGGATGATTTCAGGACTGTTTTGGGTAACAAGGTGATAGGGTCATCTAAAATTGGAAATAAATCAAACCTTTGATTGTGGACACTTTAGATACATTAGGGAAGACCTTGATTTTGGATTAATTTAGAGGTTTATATGGTATGGCGTTTAAGGTACGGAAAACTTACCTAAAATAAGTAGTAAAAATTTAGAATTTTGGAAACCCTAAATAATTATAGTCAAACCTTTTATTTTTGTAAGTTTGAGTAGTAATCTTTAAAATAAGTTAGGTAATACTTGTAATCATGATTTTGTAGATCCGGTGGCGATATTGTGAATTTCTTTCATTTGTGTTTGTCTCTTTCCGTTGCGCATTCGTTAAGGTACAGATATTCCGTCCTTTTAGTAAGGATACCTCTTGACTTGATCCTTCATTATCTTTGCTATTTGATTCAGTTGATATTCGTTTGATATCCCATTTGATTTGTTATCCGTACTCGCGATTCATTCAATATTCATTGATATTCCTTTTGATTCGATATCCGTTGGTTCTTTTTTGGAATATGCTATCAGATTCGTTACTATATTTGGAAAATTTGAAACTTGATCATCGTTATCTTTTGCCTATCTCTTTGCCCGAGCTATTTGTAACTAGTCATGGAGGTACCATAACCATGTCATTGATGCACTAATGAAATGACACTATCTGTGGCGATCTGATTAGTCTTCGGCGTTCCCTTTTGTATGTGCATTTATTATGATTTGATATGATTGTACACTCGCCATTAGTGCTTGTGTAATTGGATATGATTTGTTTTGCAGGGAGCGTATGGATGCATCTTAGGTACTTCGTTTTGTTTTGTTTTGCTGAATGGCGAGTGTGTGCAATACACTCCATTTCACATTTGGGTACATCAGGTCTGATCCACCTGTGTACATTTGACTATATGGAGATAGTTGTTTTGGGTCTAAGCATGTGGCATGCTTTAGACATTTGTTTGTGCTCGTGGGCATTCCTGTGTTTGTTCTGTAATCTTATTCTTTCGATCATTCTTGATTCTTATTCATTGCACTATATTCGTATGATAGTTGTTTGACAGGTTCTCGTGATCCGTTCGTTATCCGTTTGTTTCATTTTCTTTTGTTATATATTATATTTGTTCACTGAGCGTTAGCTCAGCCGCGTTTTCTTTTCCTGCGGCAGGTGTTAAGCGAGAAGCTGGGAAATGAGAGAGGTATGTAGGAAGAGTTAGAAGAACTACCCTAGAGAACCTTTACCTTTTGAATAATGTTTTGAAGACCTTTATCTTATGAAGTTTTGCATTTAGACCCCTTATGTTTGGGCTTTTATACTTTTGGAAATATATTTTGATTTTGGCTCAATAATTTATTAAATAAAGCCTTCCGCTTGCGTTTATATGTTCTGATGTGAAACCGTAATGTGACCCTTTGTATCTCTATCGGAGCGGGGTGTTACAATTATGGTATCAGGGCTTCCAGGTTACGCCCTGTAGAACCTAGGTTATGACCTGTGAGGATTGGGTAGACATTAGGCTTCCTTTCGTATTTTGATATTATCGCTTCCTTTCGCATTTTGATCTTAACTCTGACTTGTCTTCGTTGTTTCATTCGTTAACCAAGGATTTTTCTTCGACCAAGGATCAGGCATCTAACTATTCAGGTACCGATTCAGGAAATTCTTTATCTGTACGATTGTGATGTTTTTATTTTATTTGGTATTGGTGCGACGCATTCTATGTCGTTGCTCCATATCTATCGTAATTATTCTTAAGGTATCTCCACCTTGAGGTGTCTGACGTGTAAGTTTCAATTAGAGTCTGCGATTTATCAATCCGTTTGAAATCTTCGATCGTGTTGGTAAAGTTTTTTATCGTTTGGCGTTACCTCCGCAATGGTTTCATGTGCATGATGTGTTTCATGTAACGCTTCTGAGAGGTTTCAATTATCACTCGCTTCCTGTAGTTATGTGTCCGTTAGATCAAATTCATGTGGTTTTGTATCCGTTTTGTTTAATCTCCCTACTTCAAATTTCAAGGACGAATTTTTTTTACAAGGGAAGAGTTGTAAAATCTAAAAATTTGAATTTCATTTTATATTGGTAATTTTGAATATAATCTAAAGTTTATTAATAAGCATTTGAAATTAAAACCTTAGGTTATAAATATTTGTGAATATTAAAGATATAACATAAGATGTATTGTTAAAAAAAGTATAAATTCCTAATTTATATTTATAAAATCCGCCCCCCCTTAATTAATAAGAAAATCTTTTTTTTTTTTGGTTATTTAGGTTTATTTACCTTCCTTTTGTGTTTAAAACCTATTTTAAGTATTAAGAGTAAAAAGATTTTAGTAAATATTTGTGTAATCTTTAAAATGGGAAAAAATATTTTATGTTCCCCCTCCTCTTGAGTAAATCCGGCCTATATGGTGAATAATCACACCGTATCTTTTATTTTGATAAGCAAAAGATATTATAAGAATGAAGTGTGATCTTTTTAAGTTATAAAAAAATATTGTGTCCCCTCCTCCCTATCTATATAAGCTGGCCTATTCTCCTCCCATACTCCATCATTCTCAAAAATTCTCTCTTCCAATTTGTGTGTAATCATCTATTGAAGGTCTAAGCAAGAAAGAAGAATAGGTGGTTCTTAGTGTTTTTTCCTAGTTTTGGTGAATTGGTGTGCCATCTTTTCTATTTTTTTGGTGCAATCCTTGTGGTGTGATTGTGTTCATCTCATTCTCTCCATCCTCCATTGGTAATCATCTCATCTTTTGTGTTCTTGTTATGGTCACCATTTTCTTTATCACATGAAATCATGATTTTCAAAAGGATTAATCTTAGGAACATATATGTTAAAGTTTTTCTATGGGTAAATCTTTTGGAATGTGGTTGATAACATGTTATGAACCCTAATCAAACATTAAATGTGTTATAAATGAAAGATTACAAGTTTTGAAATCCTAGGATACGAATTAATGAGGATAATTAGGGTTTTTCTTGATTAAAATTCTGGGCAGAATTTTGGGTCATGTTAATCGGGTCATATCTCACTCATGAAAATTGATTTTAAGATGATTCTTGTGCCTATGATTAAATTCATTGAGTCTAGTTTCTGGAACAATTGAGTTTGTAATTTTTCAAGGTCGGAAAGTATGATTTTTGGGTGTTACAAGATTAAGTGTCAATTCTGAAAATCAAATCCGAAAATTTCACTTGTAGTATTTGATTTTTAATTCGAAAACCATAAGGAGTTAAGGGCTAATTTTTGAACTGGTAAAAATACATGATATTAGCTACTTCCCTATTTTTTTAATTTTTCCAGATGTCTAAGCAGGGTAACATCGTGTCAACTTTTCATAAGTTTCTGCCAGGCTGATTTCAGGACTGTTTTGGGTAACAAGGCTCATAGAGTTATCTAAAATTGGAAATAAATCAAACCCTTGATTGTGGAAACTTTAGATACATTAGGGAAGACCTGTGATTTTTGGCTTAATTTTATAAGGTGATTTGGTTGGGCTTTTAGGTAAGGAAACTTAACTAAAATAAGTAGTAAAAATTCAGAATTTGGAAACCCTAAATAAGTATAGTCAAACCTTTTATTTTGGTAAGTTTGAGTAGTAATCTTTAAAATAAGTTAAGTAATACTTGTAATCATGATTTTGTAGATCCGGTGACATCTTTGTGATTTCTTTTCGTTTGTGTCCATTTATGTTCGTGTGTATTCGTTAAGGTACAGATATTCCGTCCTTTTAGTAAGGACACCTCTTGACTTGATCCTTCATTATCTTTGCTATTTGATTCAGTTGATATTCATTCAATATCCCATTTGATATGTTATCCGTACTCGCGATTCATTCGATATTCATTGATATTCTGTTTGATTCGATATCCATTGGTTCTTTTTTGGAATATGCTATCAGATTCGTTACTATATTTGGAAAATTTGAAACTTGATCATCGTTATCTTTTATCTATCTCTTTGCCCGAGCTATTTGTAACTAGTCATGGAGGTACCATGACCATGTCATTGATGCACCAATGGCATGACACTATGTGTGGCGGTGTGATTGGTCTACGGCGTTCCCTTTTGTATGTGCACTTATTATGATTTGATATGATTGTACACTCGCCATTAGTGCTTGTGTATCTGGATATGATTTGTTTTGCCAGGAGCATATGGATGCATCCTAGGTACTTCGTTTTGTTTTGTTTTGGTGAATGGTGAGTGTGTGCAATACACCTCATTTCACATTTGGGTACATCAGGTCTGATCCACCTGTGTACATTTAGGAGCATGTGACTACTTGAAGATATTTGTTTAGGTTTATTCATGTATCATGTTTAGACATTTGTTTGAGCTCGTAGGCATTCCTGTGTTTGTTCTGTAATCTTATTCCTTTGATCATTCTTGATTCTTATTCATTGCACTATATTCGTATGATAGTTGTTTGGCAGGTTCTAGTGATCCGTTCGTTATCCGTTTGTTTCATTTTCTTTTGTTATATATTATATCTGTTCACTAAGCGTTAGCTCAGCCGCGTTTTCTTTTCCTGCGGCAGGTGTTAAGCGAGAAGCTGGGAAATGAGAGAGGTGTGTAGGAAGAGTTAGAAGACCTACCCTAGAGAACCTTTACCTTTTGAATAATGTTTTGAAGACCTTTAACTTATGAAGTTTTACATTTAGACCCCTTATGTTTGGGCTTTTATACTTTTGGAAAGATATTTTGATTTTGGCTCAATAATTTATTAAATAAAGTCTTCCGCTTACGTTTATATGTTCTGATGTGAAACCATAATGTGACCCTTTGTCTCTCTATCGGAGTGGGGTGTTACAAAAATAGAAGGACTAGTTAGCAAGTAAGGAATAGTGTGTTAGAGTTAATCACACTAAAAATAACCCTTCACTTGATGAAGGAGTTAAGGCTTGTAATCTCACTTTTCCTTCCTTATTTCTCTTTTCCTTTTATAAAATTGTAAATTAGTGAAACTTTCCTTCATCTCTTATTCTTAATAAGCTTAACCGAATTCTAAGTATGATTTAATATCTTACGACCTAATAGTATCAAAGAGTCCTATGTATTATCCTTTTGATCTTGCCAGAACATTAAGAATGATACTCTTTAGTATTTCACATTGACGAATGAAAATCCTTTCAGTGTCATCATCAAACAGCACTACGGTAGGTGACTTGCGAGATTCTATATGAATCAAACTCGTGTCAACTGGATATCAATTTTGGTCCAGTAAATGAATTGACGACTCAAACAGTAAGATAGTAACTAACTGATTCACTCTTACCGTTTTAATAGTAGCAATACTATTAATGTGGCAGTCTATTTTGAGACGTTTCGGTAAGTAAAACTAGCAAGTACAGTGAATCTAATGCATCTGCATTAGAGGATCTTATGCTTAAAGCTGGAAAACCTGTTAAGGAGATTCTTATAATGAATCTACCTGATCACAGGTACAATATTTATACAGTAAACGGTCCTAACAGAACTAGAGGTTAACGTTACCGACATTAACAAATGTCAAAGACATGATTCATATATATCTTTTGTTTATAACTAACATTCAAATGCAAGTACATACGATGGAGTAACGACCTCATCCAGCATAGTCATATTCATTACCACGTGATAATGCTCAAACAACAAAGATAAATACATGATGAAAGCTCATGTACATGTTAAAAAAGGCTTCTGCAACTATGATATTCAAGATCTTCCTTAAAGATATCAAGATTATCATGACAAATATTGTCAAGGGAGGTTGTTAGCAAGCTTTTAAGATGATTCACAGTATGAGCATGTCGGTACCAAGACACAAGATCGCAAGATGGCAAAGATGACTAAGACAAACAATGAAAAGATTTAAAGATCTCGAAACAGAAAGTCAAAAGATAAAGGCTCAAGATCAAAGATCACAAAGCATGAAGGAATAAGTCTACTACAACAAAGTTCAAGACATGGACCAAGGCAACAAGACTTTAAAGATATTTTAATATCAATGATCGCTCCTTTGGCGGAGATTGTTAGCCTTAAAATATTAAGACGAATAAGAAAGTCACGGTCATTCTAGTTTAAGTCTCGTCACTATGTCTTGTGTAACTTTGTGTCAATGTAATAAGCTAAGTATCGAACTCGGGCTCGGGATGTAAGCTAATATTGTATAGGTTCTAGGCCTTAAGCCGAACCAAAGCCGAGCCTGGTCCGAGTAGAAAGTCCATACGCCTTGTTAAGGCGTGACACTATAAGAATCCCTCTCCGCATGTAGAGAGGGGGTTGATGGTTCATTTTTCTCCTAATCTAATCATTCAAGCTCTCTTTCTGCTACCTCTCTCTCTCTCTAGAATTCTTCCATCTTTCTTTCTTGCTATATTGTAAAATTAGATATTATTTGGGATAACAACGAATAAGGTTAGGAACTTCAGTCTTGAGTGTCTTTTTCACTCTCTTGTCAAACTTAGGTAGAACTTGTTTGACTGAATCTTTGAGCACATGAGGAAGAAGTTCCTTTAGTGAAGTAGACAGGAGATCAGGTAGCGGCGCAGTAATTGCATCTGAGAAAATCTTAGGAATGTCACCCGCAGTTGTGTTTAATTGCTGAGTTAGCTCAGAGGGCAGTTCTTAGCTACATTATAAACTTGAGCTGATAGGAAATCTAGTCTTTTGGGAAGATGACCAAGGGGGTCTGATCCTGGTGCTCTAGTAATATGAATTTCCTTAAACCTCCTCATAGCCCCCAAAGTTTAAACATTTGGTAACTTGGCTTTTTCCCATATAGCCTTAGCAATCAATGCTTGAATATTCCTAGGGGATGATGATGATGCAGATACATTGGATATAGGAAGAGTTGATGTAGCGAAAACATTTAAAGTTTCATCCTTTGTGTTTTCCATGTTGACCAATTCATCAATCACATGGTCAGCTTCAACCTCATCATCCTTTGATAACCCCTCAAAGTCATTAATGTCTTCATCATTGTCTGACATAAACATGATCTCATATTCAGATATAGATTCAAGATTAGAATCAGCCTCCTTCATTTCTTCATCAAGGAAGGGAGAATCAACCAAGGTAGTATCAACAACCATATTTGTAAATCTGTCTTCAAACTCTATAAGGTTGATCTGATCTGAATGAGTTTTCTGGTTGGGGCACTCCTTCCTTGTAAGTTTGATCTCTGACTCTATACAAAAGGGCTCTCATCAGCACCCATACATGTGTCAAGCCCATACAACTCTTCAAAAGTTATGTTACCCAAGGATGTGATCTCAAGGTCCTTCACAGCCTCTTTAAAAATGGTTTCATGTATATGCATAAGATGGTTAGTTGAAAAGGTGACTTTGTAATGAAGGTAATGATCTCCAGTACGCTGCCCTTAATAAGACTGAGGGTGATTATTTAGTCCCCTTAAAAGTCTAAGACTTTTGGGACTCTCTTGATTTGTGAGTTTGAAATGTAAGGTAGGATCGCCAGTACGTTAACCCTAAGAAGACTGGGTGTGATTATTCAGTCCCCTCAAAGGTCCAAAGACCTTGGGACTCTTTTCATTGTGATTCAGTGACCCTTGAAGCTGAGTGAAGTTTAAGCACTCAGAGGGCTTACTTTCATGCACATAATGTTGTTGGTCCGTGCAAAGTCTAGAGTTTTTTAGGGTAAATATTAGGCGTTATAAACCTAGCGTATCATTCCCTGGTGCAGACTCAGAGTGTACAGAAGATATAGATATGGATGTGCTGACTCTAACTCTTTAACGGGTTGGGGGTATCCTTTAACTTCACCACTATCTCCTAGAGAAGTTTAAGAGTGGTTTCTTGCAGTGACCCTTATATTTAAATTAACTATTACCTTTTTGGCATCAGCTGGCTTAGGTTGGTTTTCTAGCTCCTCTGCCGACTTAGAGGCATCTACACTCTTGGTGGCATCAGCGGTGGCCACTGGTTCCTCAGCATACTGAGTATTAGCGACTTGTGTGATTGGAGATGATCCCTGACAATCTTTGAGTTTTAGGTTTAGTGGAAGTTGGGTTTTTCTTCTTCTTAGGCTTCTTGTTAGTTGGTGCTTTGAGCTTATTGATTGGATACACAGAGGTCCCAGACAAAGATTTATCAGCAGTGTCATCAGCATTCACTCCCCCAGAGGGAGGGATCAAAGACTCTCCAGGCACAGGAGAAAGTTTTGCCACTTTTAGCATATGAGAAGTTAAAGGAACTTCTGATGCAAATGGTTTCTTAAAAGAAGTGGCTGATATCTGATGGGGTTTAAAAGTTTTAAATTTATCATTCTTGAAATTGTTTCCCATCAGATGTTCTATGATAAAAGACAAATATCGCGTATAGCAGATATTTGGTTCTCTTCCTTTCTTGCCAGTTGTTAATTTGACAACAAGATTAGAGAACAAGATATTGCCAATGTCAATATCCAAACCCCAGCACAAGCTGTATGTAATTGTTTGTTGGTTGATGTTCAGCTGATCGTGAGACCCCTGCATACCTCCCAAACATTTGACTATATACACCATAAGAACCCTCAATGTCGGTGATAAATATCTCGTTCTCAACAGAGACGAGTTGACAAGATTAGTGGATGAAATAGAGGTATCTTTCTCGTCAACAAGTCTCAAAGTTTCTAAACCAGCTCTCACAGTCTCCTTTGGTGGTAAAGGGGCATAATTCTCACAATATTTTAAGCCAATGATGGAGGAAAATTCATCAAGGTTAAAGGACAGTGGTTTATCAAAATAGAAGACAGAGAGAAGGTGATTGTGTTTGTTACATCATCTACCTCAGCAGTGTACCAAAATTCCCTAAGGTACTTTGAGTAATATGTTGAAGGTTGTTTGATTAAAGCAGTAGAGATGCAATTCCATTGTTAAAACCAATGATACCATCCTCACATTCAAAATTGACATTTGATGCAGGAGTGAGTGGTTTGGGTTGTTGAGAAGATGATTCTGAAGCCATTGATGTTTGAAAGTTTTAAAGACTCTAGCTTCGTTTGATGAAATTGGTTTTGGGAGAGATGATGGAAATGGTGTTTTTTGGGTTTTGATTTGAACAAGTGAAGCGTGTGTGGAAAGAGTGAACAGTTTATACCACAAAATGTTTTATATTTTGGATATAAAAATGGTTTGAGTTCCACATCAAATGCGACTGTCACAAAACGTAGGCCGCTTACCTCCTTCGTGCACTGTAAAATCCCTATTTTTTTAGAAAGTTGGTAGCCTTTTTCAAAAAATCGAATTAAATATTAGAGAATGTTTGTTTTTCAACTAAATATAATATTTAAGTAAGGAAATCACTTAAAGCCTTTTTCTTATCAGGGACTTCTTTTTCGATATTGAGCATACCCAACTCAGCGACCAATCTAGTAAAGCTAGGCTCTACTAGAGGTTTTGTAAAAAATGTTAGCTAGTTGCATATCAGTGGGTAAAAAAATGAAGCTCAATATCACCTTTTAAAATGTGGTCCCTGATGAAGTGATACTTGATGTCAATATGTTTTGTCCTAGAATGCAACACATGATTGTTTGTAATGGAAATGACACTTGTATTATCATAAAAGATTGACACCTTGTCATAGAGAACATCGTAGTCAGCCAACTGACTTTTAATCCAGAGGACTTGAGCACAACATCCAGCAGCAACATACTCAGTGTTAGCCTCAAAAATATTGAGTCGAACGAGAAGTTCGTTCATTAGGAATATTAGGTCTTGATCATTTATATATTAATGTTTTAATAGGCTAAAACGGGAATTGGGCTCATTTAATGTAATCTAATATGTCACGTGTTACGGGCTTAAAAGCCCAAGTAAACTCGAGCCCAACCCAAGTCAAAAGCCCATCCATTAACATGGGTATAAATACCCCTCTCCAAGTATGGAGAGGGTGTTGGTGTCATTTGTTTTTCACACATTTGTTAGATTAACCATATCATTTTTCTCTTTACTTTCTCTCTCTTGTTTCTCTCTCTAAAATTCTTATCATCTCCTTTCTATTTTTTCTTGTTCCAAATATGAAGTGAAGGTGATTTTGGGTTCCGATATTTGGTATCACTCACCTCGAGTGGGTCTAGTGGTCTCGTTGTGGTAGATTGTTTGAGCTTATTTGGTGGCTTATTGTATGCTTAATGTGTCTCGGCTTATTAATTTTTTTTGTTTCTTCTTATTTTGTCTTTTGTTTTTAGACCATTTAAAACGTCTTGTTTTCATCCTTGTCTACACCTTTTGTTTTTTTTTGTTTTCTTCTTGTTTTCTTGCTTAGTGGCCCATTTTAAACACGCATAGTGGTTTCACCTTTCACACTTTGTGTTCTTCATTCTCATTCTAATACGTCTCTTACTTATTTATAATCAAAAAGGTGTAAACTTTACTTTTTCTAAACCGGTCATAACTGATTCTTGTAGTACTGTTTTCGTGGCTCATTTTTTTTTGGTTTTAGCTTATTTTTCGAGGCTTATTTCCAGTGAAACTAGCTTATTTATGTGGTTGAAAAAAGTCTTTTTTTAGTGCTTCTTTCTTGGCTTATCTTTGTCCACGCGGTTTTGAGCAAGAAAAACAAAGGGAACATAGATCCACAAGTTTAGCATACAAGGACGATTGAAGTTTTGTTATTTCGGTTGAAGAAAAACGAAAAGGACGACAATACGTTTTGGTTTTTTTGTGATACCGAACAACTCATTCTCCTTGATACCGAACAACTCAACACCTTGAGTAGCGAACAACCTTGATACCGAACAACTCAACACCTTGAGTATCGAACAACCTTGAATAGCGAACAACTCTTCTACCGAACAACTTATTTCTTCATAAACCGAACAACTTGTGTCTTTGCAAGCCGAACAACTAGAATCTTGTGAAGGACCGAACAACTCAGAAGAAGTGTGAACTGAACAACAAGAACCGAACAACTTCTTCATAGTTGAACCGAACAACAATTTGAACCGAACAACCTAGCAAGTCGAACAACCTTTGAACCGTACAACTTAGTTTCTAAGTGGAACCGAACAACTTTAAACTATTACAAACCGAACAACTCGTTTTAAGTTATTTCGGGTTTTACGGTTTCGAGTGACGGATAACTACGGGTCTTCTAACTTATACCATTGTGATCGTGAGCTCGTTTCGATCAACGTGGTATATTGATTTTCTACCGACGATAACCGCACCACTTAAAAGGATCAAAACAAAAAACGTGTACAATTTTACATTTTTTAAACGAATAAGAAAGCTAGCAAAAGAGGGAAAACATTTTTTATTTATTATACTTAAAATTTTACACTTTTGGCCCCTCAAATTCTAAACAATATTCATTTTTAACCATTAGACTTTAACTTGTTTACAATTAACCCTTTGTTTTTAAAGAAAATTTAAATATAACCTTTTACTTTCCATTCTTTTTAATATTAGTTTTTAGATTTAAATTTTTTCACTTCTTACCTTTCTTTTTCAATTTTTTTCTATTTCTAGTCTTTGTTTTTCAAATATTTTATTTAAACCTTTTGTTAAATAATAGTTTTCACCATTAGTCCTTTTAGCTCAACAAATCGTTAACAAAAGCTCAAAATCTTCAACGACAACAACGATTTCAACAACAATTAATCATTGTTTCACGGTTTCTTCTTGATTTTGTAAAATCTCGTAAAAGATTCCATTTCTTTTCTCGGTTTAAATCATAGATTTGTAAAATCCCGTGAACGTCAGTTGATTCCAATCCACAACAACGATCACCTTACCTGCTTAAGATCCTACAAATCATTTTCACTTCACAATTCACGTTATAATGGAAACGAATGATACTTTATCTCCGTGTTCTAATTTAGAAGAAAAACAAATACAACAAAATCAAGACAAAGCAAAAAAGAGTTGCATGGTATCTTTTCGACAACTACATTCACACCTCAAGCTTCTTTCAAACAAAGACTTAAATGGAACTCGAACCGAGTCTGGATTCAAACGTGCATTTGCAACACTCATTGGTCAAGATGTTGAAACTTTTATAGGCACAATGTTCCTAAACGTGGATCAATTAGAAAAGCAACTTGACAAAGAAGAATTTCAAGAGATTGGATCCATGGCTTCTTTTAAAGTACTCGAGACACAGTTTCAGATGTTCATCAAGTCACGGATTTGTTTGGATGATGAATTTGTTGTAATGACACGCAACTACTTTCTACAATACACTCAACTCTTAATTCCAGAATTCCGTGATACACTGATCCAACACATGGAATCAGTTAAGAAGTCGATTGATGAAAGAGCACTGCATAAAAGAGAGTATGATACAAGGGAGAATGAAAGACAAATTCAGTCAACAGAGGGAAAGATTGATACGGACAATGCATTGGATGCTAGTTTGGTTAAAACAGAAAGCAGTGAGACAGAATCAAAAGAACAGGATACAAGTAACAGATCAAAGAATGATTCACATGCTGATGATGAAGATATCAGACCCATATATGATGAAGTGCCAATGGCTGATGTCACACCCCGCCAAGGCAGAAACACGAGGCGTAACGTCATGGATACCATCACAACACAATGGTGTCAACAATAGAGAAACACTAAATGCATAATTATGTAATAAAGACACAATGTGTCATGACAATATCGGAAACCAAAAGAACAACATCTTGTATTAATGAAAGAGGGTCTCACCAATACAAGAACAACATCTCACGAACCTAATAGAATCGAATAACATTCAACAAAATCCATGCAAAAAACATAAACAACTCAGGAGCGAACTCCAATGCAATCCTAGCGGTCGTTCTAGCCACTTCTCTTAACCTCAATATTCTCATGAAGCTCATCTGAAAATGATACTTAAAAACGTCAACACAATGGTTGGTGAGAGTTATAGGTTTAAGACACACTTAAATAACCTTTCAAATCAGTTACTGTGATTATCAAAACAATTCATAACAACCATACGTATCCCGCAGTCCATGTATATATCACATCACTCACAAAAGGGTCATGGGTAGCTCACTATCCTACGATCGGAACACAAAGTCAGTAGGTATTATTTCAACCCTTTAGTTGGATTTAATTGAGTAGTAAATACCACTCTCCAACCAAACTCACATAACTCAAAACAACTCCAATTGATCACAAAGCCATGGAGCGTATCACATCACAATCATCAACCACATAACATATAATCACAGCAACTAAAACATTTTAACACTTAGCATCATTTCCATCCCAATTTTAAAAACATTAAAAAGAGGGACTATGAAACTCACCTGATGCTTAGCTTCCCAAAAGAATCCAACAAAAGCTTCACAAACACTTCACGGATAATCTAAACAATTAAGCACACAATAAGCTACCATCAATTAGGCATTCAACCCAATATGATGTAACCTCAACTATGATGGATATCTAAGCTATCTACCATAGTTCTATACTTGATTTAACCCTTTTCCAACTCCTACATATGTCATTTACACTTCAATGCTACCCTTTAAATTTTCTGGTTTTGAGCAGAATTTTATACTCACTTATGCGTCCTAAACGTACCACTTAAACACTTCTATAATTCAAACTAAAATTCACCATGCTACATATATGTCCTATGAACCTCTCATAGCTCTCCCAAAACCATTACCCTTTTACAAATACCCTTTAGAAATTCATTAATCCAAAGTGTCCTGAATCTGACCTCCTAAAAGTATGACACTAGATAACCAATTTAGACCTCATTACAGCCTTAGAAAAAAATTCAGGGATCACACACAATATATGAACTAACTTGTGATTTATAGCCTCTAACTAGATGTCTAATTATTTTTAGAAAAATCAAAACCAAAACTGAAATTCGTCACTGTTTTACACACTGATTTTGTAAAGACCTTTTGACCCACTTTCTGACCATAAAAACTTACGAGGCTAACTTTGCTGGAAAGTAGACTCTCTGAGGTTATCTCCAGTATGTTGTAAATTGTTTATTTGATAATTTATGATTCAGTTATGACCTCTACAAGACTGACCAAAATTCTGCAGTGAATTAAACAACTAATTCGAGTTATCTAGACCCTAACGCATGATCAAATCACGAAACCAATTGAACTAATGACCAAACAATCATCATTAAACTATAAACTTATAGAAAATTAAAACCCTAATATAAAAACCTAATCCATCAAGCTTAGATTACATGAATTGATAATTAGAATTAAATAAAATTAATTAAACATACCTTAGCACTTGATTTCTTTACAAAAAATAAAACCCTAAAATTTTTCCTTCTTTTTCTTCTCTTTGTTCGACCGGTTTACATAGGGGGGAGAGTTAGGGATTTTGTTTTGTATTTATAGGCCACGTATTAATTATAGATAATTCCTAATTAGAGTCCTAGTTTAATTAGGCTTTTTTTTCTTTCTTTTTTTCTTTATTTTCCCTAAAATTCGTATTTTACTATTCATGTAAAAAAATATTTTTTTTCTTTTCTTTTATTAATTAATTAATGACCTTCATACCTTAAGTTTTATAAAAACCTAAGCTAATTTGGTAAACCATTTAAACCATTTTGCTTGAAAACTACTTTCTAAAAATAACTTTTCATTTCCAAATTCACTTTCTAAAAATAGAAAGTCTTCCAAAAACTCTCATATTTTAACAAACTCATTTCTTTCACAAATGACACACTTCTCATTTTAATCCATCACCTAGATATCCACATATTAACCAAACCAAATTTCTCAAAATACCCAATCAATTCCATTATCACTATAAGTGATTAAAATGAAATTTCTCCATCAAATATCTCATTTCTCTTAACTTAACCTCTAAAACCTAAACTTATCTTAAATTAATAACATAAAAATACGTATACGTAATAATACTTACACATTTAACACGAAAATGCTCAAATCTCAATACTCATTTCCCCGTCACTCAAAAGTGAACGAAATGAACTCAACAAACTTCACCATCAATCCAATCTCATTGAGATGATCACACTCAATAGATTGATTACCAATCTCCCACATAATACACATATAAACACATATGAACAAAATCTCATAAACCAAACTCATAGAACAGATAATTAGGTCAACGCAAAGGTTTTGACCTCCTGCAAAAGCGATGGTTTGTCACAGAGTGAAAGTCAAGACAGCAACACAACACCATGGAAACCCATAAGCCTTTGCTCAAAGATGCATATGGTGAAGATGTAGATGAACACTTATATAGATCCATGATTGGATCATTGATGTATCTAACTTATTCAAGGCCTGATATTATGTTTGCAGTATGTGATTGTGCAAGATTCCAAGTCAATCCTAAAAGTTCACATCTTCATGGTGTGAAAAGGATCTTTATATACTTAAAAGGTCAACCTAAATTAGGCCTTTGGTATCCCAATGATTCACCTTTTGATTTGGTGGCATATATTGACAGTGACTATGCAGAAGCAAGTTTAGATAGGAAATCCACAATAGTAATTGTACAGTCTAGGTGTAGGTTTTGATTTCATGGCAATGCAAGAAGCAGACTGTGGTTGCTAATTCTACAACCGAAGCTGAGTATATAGCTGCTTTAATTTGCTGTGGACGGGTACTTTGGATTCAAAATCAATTGCTGGATTATGGATATAACTTTATGTAGACTAAGATTCATATTGAAATGAAGTAACTATTTGCATAAGTGAAGAACCCCTAATTTTCACCCAAAAAGACAAAGCACATTGAGATTAGGCATCACTTTATCAGAGATTCCAATAAGAAGAAGCTTATTTAAATGATAAAGATTCACACAGATCAGAATGTTGCAGATTTGCTCACAAAAGTATTTGATGTTAGCAGATTTGAATATCTGATTTCAACTAGTGGAATGCTTAACCTCTGAAGTATTGATTAAGGGAAGGCTAATTATGTTCATATGCAGCGGATTATACACAAATGATGATTGAAAAGGAATGCAAAAAAGCTCTAAGGATGAAATTTGAGTTAGTGCTGGTAACTTCCAAGTTTTCAGATTATTAAGTACAATTAGTGCTAGTCTAGTTATACTTAATAATATGCAAGTTAATAATAGTTAGTTATACTTAATACTGTTGAGTATAATTAATATTGTGAGCAAAAAGAATTGAGAGAAATCAAAAACAGACAAAGAGAATTATGAGTAAAAAGAAATGAGAGAAATGAAAAACAGAAAGAGAGATATGTGAAACAAAAATAAAAAGAGCGACTTTGTGAGCTAAAAGAATTAAGAGATATAGTGAGAATAAAAACAGAAAGAGAGTTGTGAGATATAAAAACAGATAGAGTGAATTGGTGAGAAAAAGAATTGAGAGATATAGTGAGAATAAAAACAGAAAGAAGCTTGTGAAATCAAAATTGATGATTTGAGTGTTAGCTTTGGTATGACATTGAGTTAATCTGTGACTCAAAGTTAATGGCTTCTTAGGCATACAATTACTAACTCTGCCAGTGTTAGTTAAGACTGTTAGGCATAAACTTACTACTGCTAAATGTTAAGTTAATACAGGCCAAGGCATAACATAATACTGATGGTCAGTTAATGCTGTATAGGGCTTAATTAAGTACTGCCAGTTCGAGTTAATGTTGTTTGAGGTGATTTCATAAATACTTCAATTGAGGGTTTCTTTTAATCACTTAATCGTTTTCCATCTTTGTTATACCCTCTAATTATAAACCATAACTGAATTTTATTGTTAATCATCAAAACCCAACATCAATGGTTGCTCTAAAGTTCGCTGAAACACATAATTTAGTCGCATTTTTAGAGAAACCCAAAGAAAGTGATGGGTTTACGCAAATTGTTGATTTTTCTGAATGCACATCCCATCAAATTATGCTTTAACTGTCAATCCCACAATCTATACTTCATGTATTGAGCAGTTCTTGGCTACTGCCAAGGCGAAAACTATTAATGGAGAGGTCCAGTTACAAGCCCTAGTGGATGGGAAGAAAGTGATCATCACTGAGACAAGTGTGAGAAGAGTTCTTAAATTGAAAGATGCTGAAGGAATTGAATGTCTACCCAATGCTGATATTTTTGAGCAACTTGCTTTAATGGGTATAAAAAACCTTCCTAGAAACTTACATTCTATGAAAGCTTCTTTTCCTTTTCTCCCGTTCAAATGGAAGTTTTTAGCATACTAGTACGCAATGCCTAAGTGCTAAACTCTACTGCATGGAACGAATTTAGTAGCACTATGGTCTCTGCAATAATATGCTTAGCCACCAACAAGAAATTTAACTTTTCTAAGTATATCTTTGAAAGTATGGTAAAGAATGTGGATAGTAGTGTTAAATTTCTAATGTATCCAAGATTTGTGCAAGTCTTCTTAGATAAACAAGTTGGTGATATGTCTACTATACAGACATATGATGCACCCTGATACACTAAAATAATTTTTGCAATTATGAAGAGAGAAAGAAAAGGTTTTTTTTGGGAAAGTCACCCTATTATTTCAAATTATAGGTTCAACTCAAAAGGAGGGTGAAGGCTTAGCAATGCCTATTTATCCTCAAAACACACCCACTATTTCTCAACCATCTACATCACAGCCTCAGAAGAAACAACCAAAGAGGAAACAGAGGAAAGACACTGAGGTTCCTCAACCCAGTAGTTCTACAGAGCCTATCACCGAGAGGCTGCCATGAGAGCATGTACCTACACAAGTCCAATGATCCACTTCTTAGTGTGAAAGATAGACTGAAACTAAAATGAATTGATGGAAACTTTGTAACCAACTTGTCACAAAGATTCTTAATTTGGTGACAAAATAGACTGCCTCAAGCATGGAAGATTTGCTAGTTTAAAGAAGAAAGTCAAGCAGTTGCAAAAGAAAAGAAGAAAGTCAAGCAGTTGCAAAAGAAAAGA
Source organism: Tanacetum coccineum (assembly GCA_026074375.1). Taxonomy (NCBI): domain Eukaryota; kingdom Viridiplantae; phylum Streptophyta; class Magnoliopsida; order Asterales; family Asteraceae; genus Tanacetum; species Tanacetum coccineum. Next base: position 63,778 of record BQNB010007816.1, on the reverse strand, counting down.
AGGTCCAGAACTCCTGTGCTAAAAAGGTTAAGGAAGGTTGGTTCAACTAGAAGGGTAGAATCCTCTGATGAAGTTATTTTGGGTGCTCAGGAGGATGCATCCAAACAGGGGAGGAAAATTACTAATCTTGATGTTGATGCAGAGGTTACTTTGGTTGATGAGACTCAGGGGAGGAATGATGATAACCTAATGTTTATACAGAGTTTTAGATGAGAAATGAATTTAAGGTTGAAAGGTCGTTGTAGTATTTCTGAAGTTACTTCTGCAAGTGCTACAAAACAACAACGGTTGATGAATTGACTCTAGCAACAGACGCTTAATAGAAATCAAAGCACTAAACCCAAGCTGTTACAACTGCTGCTAGAACAACCAACTACAACAGCGTGTTTACAAGACTCCAAGCTAGAGGGGTTGTAGTTCAAGAGCCAAGTGAATTTACAACAACAACATCACCTTCACAACCATCACAACTTCCACATGCTAAAGACAAAGGCAAGGCAAAAATGATTGAACCTGAGAAGCCTTTGAAAAGAAAAGATCAAATTATGATTGATGAAGAAATTGCTCTAAATCTTCAAGCTTAATTACAAGCTGAATTGGAAGAAGAAGAGAGGCTTGCAAGACAAAAGGAAGAAGACGCTAACATAGCTTTAATTAAATCATGAGATAACACACAAGCTATGATAGATGCAGATTATGAGCTAGCTGCAAGATTACAATCACAAGAGCAAGAAGAGTTGACTACTAAAGAAAAGTCAAAATTGTTTGTAGAGCTCATGGATAAAAGAAAGAAGCATTTTGCAAGACCTAAGAGAGAAGAGCAGAGAACAAAACCACCAACTAAGGCTCAAAAGAGAAATACAAAGGTGTCTCTATTTATCTAAAAAAACATGGGGGGGCCTTTTTGGATACAAGCAGAATCAATTGAAGACCAAAAGCTTTGAGGATATTCAAATGTTATTTGATAAAGCCATGACAAAAGGGTTAAACAACATTTGTAGACAGGGATATAGAGTTGGTGAAAAGCAGTGCGACAAGAACAAAAGGAAGTTCCTAAAAAAGCAGCAGAAGAACGTTGAATCTGAAAAATTTAAAAGAAGCAGAAGTTTAGAATGAGAGGTAGAAGCAAAAGATTGATGATGATCAAGAAGAAGCTAAGATGAGAAAGCTTATTGAAATTATTCCTAATAAAGAGGATGTAGCAATTGATGCTATACCTTTGCCACTAAGCCTCTAATCATTGTTGACTGGAAAATCATCAAAGAAGGAAAGATGGGATACTTTCAAATCATAAGAGCTGATGAAAGTATCAAAGAGTATAATCTATGATTCAGATGCTTCAGAATATTGACAGAGAAGACTTGGAAACACTCTGGAAGTTGGTTAAAGCTAAGCATGGGTTAACAAGGCCAGAGGAGGGCTATGAGAGAGTGTTATGGGGTGATCTAAAAGTGATGTTTGAACCTGATATAGAAAGTGAAGTGTGGAGGAATCTACAAGGACACAAAGTGACAGTTTGGAAGCTATTTTCTTCAACTGTAGTACTTTTATGAATTTCAAAATTGCCATATCTTAATGCTGGTAGAAAGAGATAATCCACTTACACTGCAAAAATCATAGAATGCTCAACAAGAAGCTTCAAACTGACCATTTGGAATAAAAGTGCTATCAACTTCTAAGCTATGAACAAAACAGCTCAAGAATCCTGGAAATGTTTGAATGCATCCTACTAGTGAAGATAAAGCTTTTAATTAAGAAACTTGAAGATTCAGAATATGAACATCAATTTTAGGGGAGGATTGTTGGGATTAAAAGACTTCATGATGATCAGGAGTTAATACTTCTAAGGTTAGAGTTATTGCTGCTAAGCATAACTTAGTGCTGTTAGTGATATTAGTGAAAATTATGCTAAGTAGTTAGTACTGCCAGTTACTACTGCTAGTATATATTACTACTGCTAATGAAAGTTAAGACTGCTCAGAGACTTAGAAGAAATACTACTAAGTAGTTAATACTGCTGAGTAAATATAGTTACAACTGTTAAGTGTAACTTATTACGCTAGTAGTATGTTAGTACTTACTGCTTGAGTAAAGTTTACAACTGTTAGCATAAAGATAGTACTGCTAGTGTATACTTAGAACTGCAGATGAAGAATGAAAGAAAATAGTTCTAACGTAGATTTACTACGGCTTGGAATACAGTTAGTACTGCTGGTATAAAAGTTAATGCTGCTGGTTACAACTGCTGAAAGATTACAACTGCTAGAAGAGTTTCTACTGTCAGAGAGGAATAGACAAGAGAAAGATAAAGAAAAGATTGTTTTATTCAATAATACTTAACGGGATAAGTATGAGAATATTTTTGTTAAAAGATATGTATAAGTTATATGTTTAGAAGATCATGATAACTTAGGAAAATATTGTAAGCCTGTTACGACTCCTTAGCGTATAAAAGGAGGTCCTAAGGCATAGAGTTAGACATCTAGAAATTGTTTTGTTTTTGATATCATTATAGCTTTAAGGTTTTGTAACCCTAACACTATTAAGAGTGTTCATTTTATATTAAGCTGAAAGTTTGGGTAAACTTTTTGTATATGATCTTGTTCTTCGGTTTCATTATTAATTCTTCTTAGTATCATATGACTAGATTCCGCATAGTCCTATTGATATACATAAATCAAAGTTTTCTGTCAAAGTTGTTTTGAATTTATTCAATACAACTTAAGCTTATACAAGATAAGCAAGATCTATTATATTGGGATCAACAAGTGGTATCAGAGCTGCTCTTCATGGATAGTACTACTGCTCAACCATTAGCGTTGCTCTTCATTGTTACTACTGCTTGGTATCGATTACTACTGTTAGTCATTTTTAGTGTTGCTCTTCATGGATGGTACTACATGGTATTCGTTACTACTGTTGGTTAGTTTTTCTTCGTAAACAGTACTATGGTTGAATTCTATTACTTTTGGTTCAAGATATGGTTTAACATATTCTTTCAGGAAAGAAAATGATAAAGTGTTTAACCATTTTGGATATGTTACATGCACCACTTGAGGGGATAGGTTTTTCATTTACTATTCGCTAAGTCATTATTACGACGGCTAGTTAAGTTATCTACTCTAGCCTTATATTTATTATTCTATATTGTGCGATCATGAGGGTCTTTAAGTCATTGGAAGGCTGGATTGGTAGTGTGATATATGGTTGATACGCGTCCAAACACACTATATATATAATATAATAAAATAAAATATATAAGTATATAAGGATTATATCAAATAATAGTATAGTAAGTATTTTCTGTTGGGTTTGAGAAACAAACTTTTAACCAAAGTTGTCTCAAAAACCTCCCGGGTCGTTTTTCCTTGACGAAGCGTATCAACTAGACAATAAATTAAAAGTTATCAGAAGTGATAATGGAATTGAGTTCAAAAATAGTGTAATGAATCAATTTTGTGAAATGAAGGGTATTAAGAGGGAATTCAGTGTTGCTAGGACTCCTCAGTAGAATGGTGTTGCTGAGAGGAGGAATAGAACACTGTTAAAGGCTACAAGAACTATGTTAGTTGACTCTAAGTTGCCATCCACCTTTTGGGCTGAAGCAATTAATACTGCTTGCTATGTGCTAAATAGGGTCTTAGTCATTAAGCCTCATACTAACACACCTTATGAACTTATTCATGGAAGAACCCCATTGATAGACTTTATGAAACCTTTTGGGTGTCCTATTACCATCTTAAATACCATGGAACATCTAGGCAAGTTTGATGGAAAAGCTGATGAGGGATTTTTTGTTGGGTACTCTGTGGTTAGCAAGGCTATGAGAGTATTTAACAAGAGGACCAAGATAGTTGAAGAGACCTTAAACATTAGATTTCTTGAAAATGCACCTAATGTGACAGGAAATGGACTAGACTGGCTTTTTGATGTTGATTATTTGACAAAATCTATGAACTATGTGCCAGTTGTTGTAGGAAATCAAACTAATGGTATTGCAGGAACTAGAGATAACATTGTTACAGGTCAAGCTGAGAAGAAGACAGAACCTGAACAAGAATACATCTTAATACCTTTCTACATAACTGATCCATTAATCTCTCAAGGTCCTAAGGATAGTGAAGAAGATTCTGGAATGAAGCCTACAGAAGTGGATGAAAGTGGAGCTTCAGATAAAGATGGGGAGGATGATCAAGCCACAAGAAGTGAGTTTGAAATGCTACTTCAACAAGAAAAGCAGACAGTACATCCTAATAACACTAATAGTATTAATACTGTTAGTACACCTGTTAGTACTGCTATACCATCTTTTACTAATGATGCTCCATCATCACCAGTTAATGCTGCTAGAACTTCTGAGAAACATCTATTTGAATAATTTTCTCCTTTTAAAAATGCATTTACTCTTCCAGATGTTCCAAATGTGTCTCCAATAGATGATAACACTGGAATTTTTGCTGGTGCATATGATGATGAAGATGTAGGTGGACAGGCTGACCTCAACAACTTGGAAACAACCATGAATGTCAGTCCTATTCCCATAATCAGAATTGACAAGGATCATCCTAAAGAGCATATCATTAGAGACTTAAATTCAGTTATTCAAACAAGGATAATGACCAAGATTTCTGATGAACATGCTATGGTTAGTTACATTAATAAGCAGAGGAGAACAAATAACAAAGATTATCAAAACTGCTTATTTGCCTGTTTTCTCTCTCAAATGGAACCCAAGAAAGTGATTCAGGCTCTGGAAGATCCAAACTGGATAGAAGCAATGCAAGAGGAGCTTCTACAATTTCAACTTCAGAAGGTTTGGACATTGGTTGATCTACCTAATGGCAATAGGGCCATTGGAACCAAATAGGTCTTTAGAAGCAAGAAAGATGAGAGAGGAATTGTCATTAGAAACAAGGCAAGACTGGTTACATAAGGTTACACCCAAGAAGAAGGCATTGATTATGATGAGGTTTTTGCTCCTGTTGATAGGATAGAAGCAATCGGGTTATTTTTGGCCTATGCATCATTTATGGGATTCATTGTGTACCAGATGGATGTGAAGAGTGACTTCTTATATGGTACTATTGAAGTGGATGTATATATTTTAAAACCTCATGGTTTTGAAGATCCATAGTTCCCTGACAAAGTTTATAAGGTAGAAAAAACTTTATATGGTCTACATCAAGCTCCTAGAGCCTGGTATGAGACGGTATGAGACCTTGTCTACCTACTTAATTGAAAATGGATTTAGAAGAGGCACTATAGACAAGACTTTGTTCATCAAGAAGGACAAAGGTGATATCTTGTTAGTACAGGTGTATGTTGATGATATCATCTTTGGGTCCACAAAGAAGTCTTTATGTGATGAGTTTGAAGGTTTGATACATAAGAGATTCCAGATGAGTTTTATGGGGAAACTCACTTTCTTCTTAAGATTGCAAGTACAATAGAAGGAGGATGGAATCTTCATTTGCCAAGACAAGTATGTGGCTGGAATATTGAAAAAGTTTGATTTTGCCACTGTGAAGACAACAAGCACTCCAATAGAGACTAATAAGGCATTGGTTAAGGATGAAGAAGCTGAAGCTGTAGATGTTCATTTATACAGATTAATGATTGGATCATTGATGTACTTAACAGCTTCTAGGCCTGACATAATATTTGTTGTTTGTGCTTGTGCAAGGTTCCAAGTTACACCAAAGACATCACATATTCATGCTGTGAAGAGAATTTTTAGATACTTGAAAGGTCAACCTAAATTAGGTATTTGGTATCCTAGAGATTCACCATTTGACTTGGAGGCTTTTTCTGATAGTGATTATGCTGGAGCTAGCTTAGACAGGAAATCCATAACAGGAGGTTGTCAATTTCTTGGAAGAAGATTGATTTCATGGCAATGCAAGAAGCAGACTATAGTTGACAACTCTACTACTGAGGCAGAGTATGTAACATCAAAAGAGGTCAGGACACTAAGATACCTCAGTCTGGTGGTCTCCCTATAAAGGTTGGTGATGAGGCTGTCCATAAGGAGTTGAGTGACAGAATGGAAATGGCTACCACTACTTCTTCTAGCTTAAAAGCAGAATAGGACAATGGTAACATCAATAGGACCCAATCCATGGCAACACTTAATGAGCCAAGTCCTTAGGGAACTGGTTCAGGTAGTGGTCCCAGGTGCCAAGTTACCATCTTGGGGTTGCAGATGCTCAAACTAGGTTTGAGGCTGCATCTAAATAGTCCAATGATCCACATCTCTTAAGAGTTAACACACTTGGAAGTGGGGAGGACAGTATGAAACTAATGGAATTGATGGCACATTGCACAAAACAGTCTAAACTGGTGAGAAAAAGAAAAGAGAGAATTAGTGAGCTGAAAAACAGAAAGAGAGATGTGTGAAATAAAAACAAAAAGAGTGACTGAGTAAGAAAAAGAATTGAGAGAAAAGTGAGAATAAAAACAAAAAGAGAGATTGTGAGTGTCAAAATTGGTGATGGAAATGCTTTTTGGACAAAATTGAGGTTAAAACTGGTATATCAAAGTTAGTACTGCTAGGCATTACTTAGTACTGCTGGGCATTACTTAGTACTGCTGGCTATGTTTTAGTACTGCTGGCTATGTTTTAGTACTGCTGGGCTTAAAGTTAGTACTGTTAGGCTAAAATTAGTACTGCTGGGTGACCGTTAGTACTGTTTGAGGCATAACATAATTTTCTTCACTAAATATAGCCGTTGTGAAATTTCCGCCAACTACTTCATCTATAGGTTTGACTAATTAGAGAATTCATGATCTTTCTATAAATTCATAAGGTTTATTCAAGATAAGTACAAATTTTATTCAGTCGGTCCAATTAAAAAACCTTAAATACCCTCTCTTATCTCAATTACCTCTATCAAACACACATACTCTCTTCCACAATCATATCCCAGAACCTTAATTAACCTTCTTTACATCAAATGGCGAATTTAGACTTTTGCGACAAGCACAACATGATTGCCTACTTACAGAAGTCAGAAGGAAGTGAAGGGTTTTATCAGATAATTGATTTTCTCACTGCAAGTCATATTAAGTATGCCCTCACTGAAAACCCAAGTATCTATGTTTCTCTTATAGAGCAGTTTTGGAAAACTACTACTGCAAGCACACTTGAGGATGGAGAGATGAGTATTACTGCTACAATAGATGGGAAAGTCAAGGTTGTTTTTGAGGCCTCTATTAGAAGACATCTCAAGTTAGAAGATTCTGATGGTATTAGTACTTTATCTACTGCAAAATTTTTTGAGCAACTTGCTCTTATGGGGTATGTGTCCAACTCTGACAGCTTAACTTTTCAAAAGGGACACTTTTCCCCTTAGTGGAAAATTTTAATTTATACCATCCTTCACTGCTTAAGTTCTAAGAAAACGGCTTGGGAACAGTTTAGTAGCAATATAGCAACTGCTATAATTTGCTTGGCCACAAACAGAACCTTTAATTTTTCCAAATTGATTTTTGAGGCCATGGTGAAAAACTTAGACAGTAAGACAAAGTTTTTGATGTATCCAAGATTTATAAAAATCTTTTTGAACAAGCACAAGAGATTGCTTCTACCCTATAAAAGAATTTATATTGCTCCTACCCTTACTCAAAAACTGTTTAGCAATATGAAAAGAGCTTCCAAGGGATATACTGGGGTGGACACTCCATTGTTTCAAACAATGCTTGTTCAGGGTCAGACTTTACAGGGTGAAGGAACAACAATCCCAGTTAAGTCCCATCACACACCTATTAGTGCTCCATACACCTCACAACCACTAACTTCATCACCCTCTATGCCAACAACTCATGTTGCTAAAGAGGCTGCTCCAATGCCCCATGAATTACCTCTCCCAAGGGTTCACTCACTTGGAAGTAATGAGGGCAGTTTGACATTGAATGAATTGACGGTTCTTTGTACCTTATTATCCAAGAAAGTGGCAAGTTTAGAATCTGACTTAAAGCAGACAAAACAAATATATGGTGCTGCTTACACTAAGCTCATCATAAAGGTAAAGAAGTTGGAGCACAAAGTAAAGTCAATCAAAGCTAGAAGAAAGGCCAGACTTGTTATTTCAAATGATGAAGATGACTTAGAGGATCCTTCCAAATAGGGGAGGAAGATTGCTCAGATTGATGAAGACAAGGGAATCACTCTAGTTCAGATAGGTGTTCAGACTCAGGGGAGGAGTGATGAAGATCTTATGTATGAGACTGGTGTATATGACTACCCAGAAAGATTTACAAGACCAAGTGTTTCAATTACTATTGCTGAACTAGTTACAACTGCTGATGAAGGAGTTAGTACTGCTAGAGCAACTCCTGAAGGAGTTAGTACTGCTAAATCAATTCCTGAAGCAATTAGTACCGCAGAACCATATATGGATGTAACACTTGCTGAAGCACTTGTGGATCTCTTAAAGAGTGGAAAGAATAAGTCACCAAAGCCAAAAGCAAGAGGTATCTCTTTTCAAAATCCTAAAGAAGTTGCAAGAAGAGAAGTTATTTCACCACCAGTTTCAAAGATTTTAGCAAAAGACAAGGGAAAAGCCACAATGACAGAACCTGAGAAGCCATCAAAGAATAAGGATCAGATTTAGATTGATGAAGAATTGTCTCTCAGAATCCATGCTGAAGAAGACTGCAAAAAGAAAGAGCTACACAAGAAGAAGCTAGCAAAGCAGCTATCTATGAAGAAATAGATAACATTCAAGCCATGATTGAAGCTGATGAGCAATTAGCTGCAAGAGTTCAAGCTGAGGAACAAGAACTATACTTCATTGAAGAAAAATCAAGATTGTTAGTGGAGATGATAGCAGAAAGGAAAAGGTTCTTTGCAGAACAAAGAGCAGCAGAACAAAGGAGTAAACCACCTACCAAATCTTAGATAAGGAATATAATGTGTACATATCTGAGAAATATGGGAGGATACAAACACAATTAGCTGAAAGGAAAGAGTTATGAAGAAATTCAGAAGCTCTTTGACAAAACATACAAACAGGTAAACTCTTTTGTACATATGGAATCAGATGATAAGGATAAAGATAGTGAGAAAAAGGCTAGAGGCATTAGAAAGAAAACACTTTCTAGGAAAAGGGCAAGTGAAAAGCAAAGTGAAGAAAATGCTAAAAGGCAAAAGATGGAGGATGATGCTGAGAAAGAAGAGCTTAGATCTGACTTGGATATAATTCCAGGAGATGATGTAGCTGTAAGTGTTGAATCATTAGCTACAAAGTATCCAATAGTTGATTGGAAGACACTTGTTCTATTAGAAGACAAGATGTATTATGAGATCATCAGAGCTAATAGAAGTACTAGATCTTACAAGATATTTACAGAGATGCTTGATGATTTTGATAGGCAGGATGTGTTAGATTTATATAGGCTGGTTAAAGAAAGGTTTGAGACTGCAAGCCCAGAAGGATATGACAGATTACTTTGGGGAGATCTCATTACTGTGTTTGAACCAAGTAAAGATGATGAATGTGACAACCATGACTTGAGCAGGTTTGTTAAACCGTTAGTGTTGACCTAAATGCCTGTTGCAAAGTATGGTTTATGTGATTCTATGTGTTTATATGTGTTTTATGTGTTTATGAGGTATTGGTAACCAATCTATTGAGTGTGATCATCTCAATGAGATTAGAATGATGGAAAATTTGTTGAGTTCATTTCGTTTATTTATAATGACAAGGAAATGATTTTTGATAATTGAGCGGTGGTAAGTTAACTGTGTAAGTATATATACGTATACGTGTTTCGTGTTAGTTATCCAAGATAGGTTTAACTTTTAAGTGTTAGATTAAGAAAAATGTAAAATTTTTATTTTTAGAAATTTAGGTTGGAAATGAAAAGTTATTTTTAGAAAGGTAGTAAACTGCGTTTATACAAAAAGGTTTAGTCAAATAAGTAAATATTTTTACAAAAACTTAAGGTTTTAATTGTAAATATTTAAAAAAAATATATAAATATATATATTTTCGGCCGAGTAGGGTTAAAAAGAAAAAAATAATAATTAAAGTCCTAATTCTAATCTAAACCTAATTAGACTTAAACTACAACTCTACTAGGAGGCTTATAAATATAAACCATAAACCCCTTCTCCCCCCTCACTTGAGTTCGACCGGCCATAGAGAAGAGGAAGAGAGAAGACGTTTTTTTAGGGTTTTACTTTTAAGGTACAATCCGATCTTTTAATTTTAATTTGTTTATAATTCTAGTAACTTAATTATGATGGATTAGGGTTTAAATTAGGGTTTATAAATTAGGGTATTTAATTTTCAGAAAGCTTATGTTATAATGATGATGGTTTAATCATTAGATCGATTGGATTAGCGATAAGATCATGCGTTAGGGCTTAGATCACTCGAATTAGATGTTTAATTCACTGCAGAAAGTTAGGCAGTTTTGTAATGAGCATAACTCAATCATAAAAGATCAAATAAATAATTTACAATATACTGGAGATAACCTCAGAGAGTCTACTTTCCAGAAAAGTCGGCCTCATGAGTTTTTAAGGTCGGGAAGTGGGTCAAATGGTCATTACAAAATCAGGGTGTAAAACAGTGACGAATTTCAGTTTTGATTTTTATTTTTCTAAAAATACTTAGACATTGAGTTAGAGGCTCTAAGTCACGTGGGAGTTAGTTCATATATTGTGTGTGTTTTCTGAATTTTGGCTAAGGTCATAGTTAGGTATAAGTTGGTTAACCAATGTCATACTTTTAGAAGGTTAGATTTTGGACGAATTCTAAACACTTTGGATTAATGAATTTCTAAGGGGTATTTGTAAAAGGGTAGTGGATTTAGGAGAGCTATGAGAGGTTCATAGGATATATATATATAGCATGATGAATTTTGGTTTGAATTATGGGAGTGTTTAAGTAGTGCGTTTAGGGCGTGTAAGTAAGAGTATAATTCTGCTTAAAACCAGAAAATTTAAAATGTAACCTTGAAGGGTAAAGGGTATGTGTCGGAGTTGGAAAAGGATTAAAATGAGTAGGGAACAGTGGTAGATAGCTTAGATATCCATCATTGTTGAGGTTACATCATATTGGGTTGAATGCCTAATTGATGGTAGCTTATAATGTGTTTAATTGTTTAGATTGTTCGTGAAATTTTGCGAAGTTTTGTTGGATCCTTTTAGAAGCAAAGCATCAGGTGAGTTTCATAGTCTCTCTTTTTAATGTTTTTACATTGGGATGGAAATGATGCAAAGATATTTTGAATGTGTTTAATCGCTGCGATTATTTGGTTTTACTTGAGGCATGAACGTTTATGTGGTTATTATATGTGGTATGCTTAATGTTGTTATGATTTTTGTGTGATTCCGGTTAGAGGGTAGTGCTTCTACTTATTTTAAATCTAATTGGAGGATTGAAATAAGATCCTATTTCTGTGTGATTCCGGTTGGAGGGTAGTGACTATACTCATTCTAAATCTAATTAGAGGGTTGAAATAATACTCCATTCTGTGTGATTCCGATCGGAGGGTAATGGATTACCCCAGGTTTGTTATGTGGATCGTGGGCACGTTCCATCCCGTTATGAATGATTATGAATTGTTTGATAGGCTATGTGATAACTAGCTTAAATTGTTCTGCCATGATATGTTATGATAATCGTAGCAAAATTGTTTTATTTAAAGATTGTATTAGTGTCTTAAACCTATGACTCTCACCAACCATTGTGTTGACGTATTTTAGCATCATTTTCTGGTGAGCATCATGAGGTTAGGCGAAGTGGCTAGAAAGAGACTGCTAGGGTTGCATGGGAGTTCGCTCCTTTATTAGTTATGTTTGAATGAACCTTGTTGGATGTTTTGATTTTATTAGGATCGTGGTTTTATTTTCCTTGTATTGGGGAGACTCCTTTCATTAATACAAGATGATGTTTTGTTCTGAATTATCGATATCGTCATGACACATTGTGTACTATGACTCATTTATGCATTTTAGAGTTTCTCTATTTTCGATACCATTGTGTTGTGATGATATCCATGACGTTACGCCTCGTGTTTCCGCCTTGGCGGGGTGTAACAGATTGGTATCAGAGCTGATGGTTATAGAGAACTAGGTGGTTGAGCCTAGACTATAGCTTAAGGGTCCCTCATATAGATGCATTTAGGGCTTATGTATAAGTATATACTAATTATGCTTATTTTCCCAAAGTTTCATAAAGTACCTCATACTATATACTATATATATATATAAGTTGACTTTTTCTTTGTTATTTCGAGATTCGTGTCCTGATATAGTCTATGTTTTTATGATCTATTATACTATGTCTCCTCCTATCCGTAGAAAATATCGTGCTTCAGTGGCTTTTGTAACGGGGTGTAGGAGGATTAACAAAAGCAGATGGTGTAACTGCAAGATTTGAGTTCCCATTCCTATGTGGCCGTGTAGAGTTGAAGAAAAGATGACGTTGAAGGAGGTTGACGGAAAAACAATCCAGGAGTTTGAAACGAAGATAATTGCCAAGAATGGCACTATTACCAGAGTTCCGGGAACATTTCAAGATTACGAAACGTCAGAAGAAGAGTCAGTAGAACGACCAAGGAAACGCGACCTGTACGGATTTGTGGATCATCTACAACTTCAGCAAAGGAGTCACAGGAATGAGTTTGCACCACTTCGACTATCCCAGCTAGATGGTAACATGAATGGATGGTTATTAGAGGACGAGGACAAAGTTGAAAGGAATGAAGTGGATTCAGACCTTGAGTCTATTGCAAGTAGCAAGCCTGTGTGGGAGAAGACAACTAAAGCTGACCGTGACCGTGCGTCTCATCACTGCCCATGGTATTCTAAGTAATTGTTATGTTTTAGATTGTTTTGTTTTCTGCAAAAAAAACTTCAACAATAAAGTTTGGTGAATTCATAGGTTTTAAAGTTCAAGAGTTCAAACATGACTCATTTGTATATTTAAAGAAAACAATTATCGAATGTGAAGAAAACCAAGTCCTTAAAGTTTTGATATCCACGCGACTCGAATGCTCCCAATGCTCAGCTAGCAAGATAATAACCTGAGAAAATACATGCAAAAACGTCAACAATAATGTTGGTGAATTCATAGGTTTAAGTAAAAACAGTATTGAAATAATTCAAGTAATATTCCAGTAAGAAAAGTAGCGTTACAACATTTCAAAGTATTATTTCTGAAATCCAAGTAGTGGTTCAGTAAATCAAGTAGTATTTAAAAGTGGACCACAAGACTTAAGTAATGGTGGACTAAGTACGTATTCCGAAGTCCAAAACAAGTAATGTAGACAAGAGAAACAAATTCACCAAGTCTAAGTATATATTATTGCACTAAGCTCATGACACCGAAACCTTAACGTACTTCAATCAATAGATTGGAATGCCCCACAAAAGTAGGATGTTCTGCCAAACATCCTAGAAAGTAATACCTCAAATGTTCAATGCACCATGAGTCAGCTTGTGACCCCAAAGAAAGGTGGGGATTGTCAGTCCCGATAGATCTATCCACAACACTCGCGCTCACTACACTAGCAACTGACGGTTCATGATAAACAGGGGACTTAAGTGGCAGAGAAGGTACTTAGGCAATAATATCAGGCATTAATATCAGGCATAGCATACAGTTTGAAACAACACTTGTGTCCAAAGGTAAAAAAAACATGCATAGCAAATCAAACTTAGTAAGTTCATAAGTAATCAACCATGTATTAAAAATTCAGGTAGTAAGCAAGTAAAAGCTTTAGTAAAAATAGTCATTTAACGCTTAAGTAGTAGAAATCAATTTGGTAAAATGAGCATGTATTCTCACCCCAAAAACAGTTTATGAAAACCATTAAAAGAGAAAAGGTGGGGCTATGAACTCACCTTGATGTTGCAGAGAAACTAGCAGAAATGCAAATAATAATCACAGCACAACGGAGAATGGAACAGCTCGACCAAGAAGATGCAGCTTAATTTAACGGCTATATCCTACTACTTAGGATAATGAATTTGGGTTCCCCGATAATTGGTTACGTCAACGCAACATGTTGATAAAGGATTGAGGTTTCAGGTTGGATGAGTTTGATGGTTGGTTAAATAAAATACACCGAAAAGAATACACAAAGTATGTAATATATTCCGTATATATTACATATGAAAAAAGAAACAATTATATAATTCATGCGGCGAATCATATAATAAAGACAAACAAACAAAAGAATAAGTCGCAGCATATAATACTTTACACGTATTATTTAAGAAACGTAAGAAAAATAATCGTAACAATATAAATTCGACACGTTTTCGAAATTCACTTTACTAAATTAATAAAACGTTCTTGCATAAAAGTAAACACACGTTTTAAAGTTACAAAATAAGTAAAAGATGTTTCTAAAGTCTTTACAAAAGTTATGACTTTATTTCCTAGTCCAGGATTTATAAAAATAATATTTATAAATTAATATTTTATTTTCTTGACGGGTTTTAGTTAAAATAGTTATCTCGTTTGTAAAAGCATAGTTTTCGATCTTTCACCGGGTTATTGTATATTCATAATTTAATAGTTCTAAAACTATATAATTTTGTCCATTTATCGGGCTTTTAATATAATAGAAATTTTATTGAAAACTACTAAGTATAAGAATTTTTAGAAATTTCGGCATGACCTTGCCGTTTATACGACGTTTCCCATTTTTACAAAACTCAAAGTTTTCCTCTTCAAACAATCCATGTTGCAAATACCTCATTATACATATTTAAACGAAATCGACAAGTAACAAAAGAACAAGTAAAACCAAACACCCTATATGGGCTGAACCAAACACACCCTTACTGCTATACCAAACACACCATATTGCTGTTAAACAGCGAACCAAACACCCCTAAATGCTATGTTATCCACAGAACCAAACGCCCCTTAACAGCTGAACCAAACACTCCCTATGCTGCTAAACTAGATCCAAACACCCCTATACACTTCTAAAATACCAAACGCACCCTATGGTGCTTCGCGTAACATCCAAACGCACCCATTCGGGGCTGTTTTACCACAAACCAAACGCACCCTTTATGGGTCGTTAAACCCAAAACCAAACGCACCCTTGTAGGCTGCTGTTGAGCCAAACGCACCCTTATGGCTGCGTTAACAGCAAATCCAAACGCCCCGTTAGGGCCATAAAACGCAGAAACAAACACCTTTTAAAATTTATAAAAATAAATGACTTAAAAAAAATACACATAAACTATATTTAACCATCCAAAAGTGGAGGTGGTGGTGGTTTCGGTTGGCTGTCGTGGTGGCTGAGCCACGACAGTGGTGATGGTGCGGCTGACGAGGGGTGGAGGAGGTGGTGATGATGTTGATGAAGGTAGCAGTGGTGGTGTTGGCGACGAGGTGACAGTGGCGGGGGTGGCGGAGATATGGCGGTGGTGACGAGATGAAGGTAGTGGTAGCGTGGGAGGTGATGTCGGGGTGGTTGGGGTTGACGATGGTGGTGTAGGCGGCTGCTGTGGCGGCCGGAGAAGGGGTGGCAGCGGCGATGGAGGTGCATGGCGGCGAGTGAGTGTGGGGGTCGGATAGATCGGGTGATGGGGAGTATTTTTTGGATTCGGCCGGAAAAGTCCGCCGGAAAAGTTTTCCGGCGGCGGCGGCGTGGTGGCCGGCGGGAAGGGTGGCCGGATATTTTTGGGAGAGAGAGAGATATAGTGGTGTGTGTGTGTGTTTATATTTATAAAATGAAAAAAAAGTGTATGATTTTTATATATATATATATATATATATATATATATTTAATATATATATATATATAAAAGTTATAAATTAAATAGTGGTTAAGTGATAGGGATAAATGAGGGTAGATTTTATAAATATTCCCCAGGGACCTAAAGTGTAACTTTTGAGTAATCTTTTATAAAATAGTGGTTCGGGACTCGTTTGGGGCGGACTTAAACTGGTGATTAAGATCACGAAATCTTGCGCACATTGTTTTCCAAATTATTTTTCCAACAAAAATGAGTATTTACTTGATAATATTTCATAAATATTTTTATAATATTTATAAAAATGTTCGTTATTTAATTGATATCCTGATTATACCTAGTCCAAAGGAAAATAAATCTTAACCCGATTATTCGCGTTTTTAATAAACGTTAAATATTTTATTAAATATTTTTATTTAATAAAAGTGATAATTAAATATAATTTAATTATTTTCGTGTCGGCCCACGTTGTTCTCGTTTCTAAAAAAATTTGCGAGTGTATTTCGGTTACTTTCTGCCCGTTTCTGGGTCTCGGGCAAAACTAAAAAGTTGTCTGAAATGTCGTTTTACATCAAATCGCTTTAGGATCCGAATCGTGAAAACGTGATTTAGTGGTTCGTTTTTGATAAATTCTATGAATTAAATTATTTCCTTTTTCGTTTTCGAATCAAATAATTTAAAAATATTTTTTTTTAAACGACAACATGTAATAATAAATATGATTTATTATTTAAATATGTTCCGAAAATTGACGGTTGTTATATAAGGAGTGGGATTTGGCGGGAGATCTTATGTGGGAGTTAAATGGTAACACCGTTAGTCCTTGAGGTGGCAATTATTATGATCTACCGAAAATACCCTTGACGAGAGAAAAAAATAACAAAATTTCGGATGGAGTTACGGTCAAAGGACCGGTCAACTCAAAATGGACAGCTACAGGGACGACGGGTGTAATTTTGAGACTTTTAGGATGAAAGTTGCAATTTCGGGACAACCACAAGGACGATCTATGTACTTAACTCTATTCGTAAGGCTTGCCCGCACATCAGGCGGGCTATGCAACTAAGTCGAAACATAAGCCCAAACTCAAATAAGCCATAAGCCATCTATATAATCCGAAACAAACACCCCTTAGCCACAAATATATTAGCTATATTAACCCATACAACAATGAACATGGTAGTTAATCCATTATAAAACCCCATATTAGACTTTCAGAAAACCATACCACTCAAACATTCACATCATACTACAATATACTTTTCACTAAATACCAAGTCACCAAAAATCAAGCTTTTAATAATAATAATTCAAACCACGACACTTTTCTTCTATCGATGATTAAACACGAAGATTATCAAAGTTCGCAAGAATCCATATTATAATAGGTGAAATAACATCAACATGCATTTAGTGGATCATGTTTAGCTAAATCTTATGATCTTTCATTCATAGGCATTTTGTTTTTTGTTTTATCATTATAAAGATAGGTTTTATAACTAATAACACGAACAAAAAACTAAATGCTACATCCAAATTGAAATCATAGAATGAATAATGCAAGTAACAATACAAATAAACATACGATTTATGTGATTGAACCAGATTAACAATGTTTATTTTTTTTATCAATTTATTGATCATTTTTTGATCAAATATCTAGAGTTGACTAATCTAGAGGATGAAACGGCGATTTCATGTTTGAAAATAAATTGATAAGACTAGGGAGGCAAGTGGTTAAGTATATCTAGGAGGTAATGATTATGGTAAAAGATATAAGCAACTTTTTTTTCATGTTAAAAAAAATGAGTATCAGGCCACTTTGTGTAATCATTTTGGGTATAATTGGGCTTAGGAATCATGCAAATATCACTAGGCCTCATTTAATTAGCTTAATTTTTTTATGACTCATTACATTTAATTATTGTTAGGTTACAAATATTATGAAATCATTCAAAGAAGGATTCAAGTTAGGTTACAATTATTGTTAGGTTACAAATCATTCAAAAAGGGATTTATGTTCTAACAAAGTCGATGCTTCAATTGCCTTCAATATTCAATAAACGTGATTTATTCCGAATCTAAAAACGATGGTTTGATTTTTTGTTTTTCAATAACCGAAAAGTTCGGTTCCGTTATTATTCATACATCTAACGTGTAATTTGTTTACATAATCTCCCAAATTGATCTATTATATAAACGTTTTCAACGGTTTCTTAAGGTCCCGTGAGTTAAATGCAATCTTTTTATGTTGTTCTTAGATTATTCTACTCTTTTTCAAAGTGATATACTTTCAAATTTATGTACCATAAAAGTTTAAATATCTTTTATAGCGTTTCAATCATTTATATGTATCATAAGTTGATTTAAGTTCATTTAGATATCAAACTTTATTTGGATATCAAGGGATCAATCCCCACCATCTATTGTCATTAAATTGGATAGCTATGATCCAATCTAATATTTACACTATGAGGGCATTTTAGTCAACTTTATATATATATAAAATACAATACACCTTTCTCTGATCTCCCATTAACACACACACACACACTGTGTTTTCCCCTTTTTAGCCCAATAATCTCCATAACCATTTCAAAATCCTCATTTCGGTTATAAATCATCAATCGATCATGATATTATTTTGTTGATATGAGCATCAATATCATCACATTAAACATGAAAAACAACTTCATTAGATCTGATTGGTAAGCCGGTGTTAGAAATTTATCGATCTCAATCGAATCACTAATCATCAAACTCGAAGCTATTGGAGTATTTCGATCATAATAAGTCGAATTGATTCATATTTTTTTACAACAAAATGAGGTTTTATGGTTTTAAATAATGAAATTGTTGAAAGAAAAAAACCACATCTTACGGTTCAATTTATAGATGATATTATTGCATATGACACCACATAGAAGCACAAACCGCTAGTGGTAAGTTCAAAATTAATAATATCATAATTTTTTCATGACAACAACTCAATTTAATTGAATTAGTGAAATTAAAAAAAAAAATTATACTACATAGTGTGCTTTTAAAATACTTTATATAAGATTGATCAAGTTGTTGTGACTGAAGCTAAAAGTGAAAAAATGTTGTTTTTAAATAAGCTTTTTAAATTCGCATTTGATATATCACAAGTGATGTTACATGTAGTGGAACCTATGTGAACAATAAGATATTATAAGCTGTTATTTTAAGCTAAGCTATCATGAATAACGTATTACACATGGTATAACATTATTCAGATATATGTAACTAGATAAATCGTTTTAGTTTTATCGATGATTTACATATTGTTAGCTAATAAGGCCTTGTAGAAATCAAAGAGGGAAAATGACAATTGTATTATCAGATTCATTAAACAAAGAAGATTACAATACATTATATATAAAATAAACTAACCTAACCCTAACTATTAAACGGGCCTAAACAAGTGGGTCGGGCCTATAGGCCTTATTAGCTAACATCCCCCTTCAAACTCATAATGCCGCAACGGTGAACATTGGGAGTTTGCCAAACATAAAATAAACAAAAACTAAAAACAAACACAGAGCAGAGCGTCTCAGAGTGCAGACTCGGTGCTAGACGAAGTCTTAATCCGAAGCAATCCAAACAGGTGCATACAAACCAGAGCAGAACCAGAACCAAACACATCTGCAGTCTGTAAAATAAACGTGCAACCAGGCAACCAAACACATCTGCAATCTGTAAAGCATACGTGTAACTAGGCAGAATCATGCGAAACCAAGCGGAACCAAACACATCTTGTTGATGCCGGAGATGCTACACATAACTACTCAAGACATAGTCAGATTAGTTAAGACTATAACATCACCATTCCCAATACCAATGCAAAATCAAACTTAAAATCCGATGCAGAACGAAGCAAAACCAGACGAATGCAAAGTCAGATGTAACCAACATAACCAAGCAACCGAAACCATGGCCAAAGTGCCATTACCAATACCAATGCCAGTGTCAGTAATGCAATACAAGTGCCAACGCCAATGCTAATACTAATCTATACCAATACCAATGTCAATGCCAATGACAATACTAATCTATACTAATGCCAATACCAAGGAGCGTAGTATTCCATTTTTAATCTCCATCTTCACAAATGATAGACGTTTTCAATCCTATTTTCGGATCTTGGCTATTCTGTTGTTAAATAATGATGGCAATTGGCACAGGTCACCGATCTAATAATTATTCAGAAAGCAAAAGGAACGATCATCTCGATAACAATCGTCGTCAAGAGCAACGTAACAAAGGTATTCCCAACAAATCCCATCTTAATTTTCGTGAGGAACATAAGTCGTTTTCATCAATCTTTGTTTCTAATATCCCATGGAATGCGTCGGTCCAAGATCTTTGGGATATTTGTAACAAATGGGGTGTGGTGATCGATGTTTACATAGCTGCAAAGAGATCCAAATCGGGTCATCGATTTGGTTTTGTACGTTTTATAAACGTTAATGATATCAATCAGTTAGTTTCCAATCTAAGAACGGCATGGATGGGTGGTTTTCATTTATTTGCCGATGTGGCGAAGTATGGTCGAACTTATAATAGACCTGTGGAACGTTCTGGGGACGGCAAACCCAGTGTAGGTTCGAACTCTCAATCTGTTAGTATCAACGAAAATGTTTTTCAGTCTTTTAACTCGTATGCTAAAGCGGTCCTGGGCAACAAATCAGTGGACATGTCGGGCAAATACGGTACAAGTAATGCTGGAGCAGAATCTGTGGGGGTGTCGGATTGTAACAAGGTATATAAGGAAGCGGGTAATGAAGCGGTGATGTCTATCTCGGTAGACGATTGTATTGATTTGGATGGTATGGAGCGTAGTATTCTTGCTAAAGTTAAAGATTTAAGTGTCATTTCAGAGCTTCTAAAACATATGTCTTCTGAGGGATTCGATGATGTTGGTCTTAGATATGTTGGGGGACGTTGGGTTTGGTTGGAATTCGACTCTATGGATCAAGTGGAAAGCGTCAAGACTTCAAAGGCGTTAAAAGAGATATTTTTGGAGTTCAAAGATGTTTCTCACGATTTTATTCCAGATGAAAGATGTGTTTGGATAGACCTGGTGGGTCTGCCATTGGCATCATGGGCTCCAGAGGTTTATAAGAAGTTGGGTGGTCGGTGGGGAAGCAGCGTGTTTACGGATATGGTAAGTGATGGACCAATGTCTCATGGGAAGGTTTGTGTCCTTACAGAGTCTTTACATCGTGTGATAGAGTCCTTTATAGTTTCATATCGTAATCGGACTTATCGTATTATCGCTACTGAGTTTGCATATTGGGCGCCCAATATTGAATCGATGGAGGTCAATTCCGAGTCTAATCCTCTGGAAAGGAAGGATGCAGAGGGTCCTAGTTTGGATGAAAGTTTGGAAAATGAGGAGCATTTGGATGTCGATAGTTGTGATTCAGATTCCCCTAAGAATGTTAACAATGATTCGGTGTCGCCTTCTAGTCGGGTTTTGCGAGAGGAGGATGTTCGTGGGGTGGAAAGTGATCTTGTGGACTCCTTTGAAGAAGGCGAGATTCGTGATGATTCGGTCTTGTATAATGATGGGTGTATTAAGGATTGCATGGAAAAGAATTTGGAAGATGATGCTGGTGAGATTCTTGGAGTTCATTCTCAGGGTGATTGTGGTAATGTTACCACTGATGATAATGAGGATGTTACGCCAGTTATTGCTCCTGAAAAAGACTCCATCATTGCGCCTCCATCTACACCCCCGGGTAATGATTTAAATATTGCTGCTGAGTCTGGTTCTTCGTGGATTGATTATATTGGTCCTCTAACTAGTGACGAGATAGATTCTGTATAAACGATGAGCTATAGAGACCCCAATGGAAATATACACGGGTTTTCTCTCTCGCGCACCTACGTTCGTGGAAAATTATTTTCCTAGCAATCTCAGATTTTGAGTTATTATGGCAACGTTAAAGAAGCAATTCTTCTTCATAATGCTTATCGAGACAAACAAGGATGCCAGGTATAGATCGCTTTTTTGTATGATGCCTCGGGTGAATCGTTTCGTTCATAGTTATTTCAGTTGCGCAATGGTGGGTATCTTCTTATCCTAAATAGGCCATTGGATGTTTTGCGAGTTCGTTTTCGTTAGTGTTTTTTCTGTTCTTTTCGTTCTTTGTTTTTGGATCTTTTGCGTGTATATCGTCTGCTAGTTTCCATTCCTATGCCCTTTTTTTAATAAAATTCCATTTGCCGGTTCAAAAAAAAAAGTTACAAGCTGTTTCACCATCGAAATTTTGGTTATGGTTGCTTAGTTTAGCATACTTGGAAATGAAATACTTCTCGTAATGAGCTCTCCAAATTCAAGTGCTTACCAATTCATATTGGTAATTTATGATAACCAAACGACTAATACGCCTTTTTAAAATATTGAACTTTTAGTTTTTTTATTAGCGAGAAAATTACTCAAAACCCATATTGTTGAAATTTTCATGTTTTGTTACCTATCATTTTTTTCAGTTTTCTCTAAATTCATGGTCAAGTGGTTGTAGATCCAATGAAACAGCAACTTCAGGTTGGGAAAAAGCGATACCGAGAACATCAAAGGCGTTGCCAAGGGACTTTTATACCTACATGAATATTCTTGTCTAAAGATAATTCATCATGATATGAAAGCTAGTAATGTTTTGTTCGATGGAGAAACGAATGCTAAAATTGCATACTTTGGCATGGCAATGTTGTTTAAACAAAAGGAATCTCAAGCCGACACTAGTCGAATTGTTGGACCTTGGAACCCAGTAAGTACTATACACTTTCTTTGCATGGAAGGATGCATCAAGGGTTTTACTAGAAATTGGCTTTAGTATTCACGTGTTACAAAACTTTGAAATTGATTTCTTATTAAAACATTTACCTAATTTAACTTTTAATTGTCCTGTTCTACCCTTTTTTTATTGTTCTTGATATGACAACCTGAATACCATGAGCATAACAATTCTCTTAAAGACAGATGTCGTTTAACTTGTATGGTTGTTCAGGAGCGGACTCAGAAGACTAAGTCATCAGGTGCATATAAATATTTTTACGAGTATAAAGGGTTTTGATTAGGGTTGAGCATGAGGTGGTCTGGGGCGATTTTTGGGTAAAACCAAACCCCAAGCCAAAAGTTCGAATTTGTTAGGGAAAACAAGTCAATCGATCAACGTACTGCTAAGCAAAAGTCAAATACTCGCTAAGTAAAAGTCAAGGTACTGCCAGTCAAAAGATCGAAGTACTGCCGTGATAAAGGAACTAAAGGATTATCATTTAAAATGGTTACTTAGAAATTATCTTGTAACAGTTAGTTTAATGATTAATTAATGATTAGTGTTTAATATGTCACTACAAGGACTAGTACATCTACTATGAGGTTATCCCTTATGTTTTATAAAGGAAAGGATCTCTAGGAAGAAATTAAATAACGGAAAACACAAATCATTAGTATTGTATTAGGGATCAGCAATTTAGAGCAATTCAAAAGGTTATAAAAAAATCTTTGAAAACTTTTGTGTGTTCTATTAATACTAGCCAACTAGATTCCGCACAGTTGAACAGTATATCATCATTTTTGGGGTGTTTCATTAAGGAATTATCGATCCTACAAGTGGTATTACAAGCTTGTGAAAGACTCTGATCTAGAAGAACTATAATCATCGAAACCTTTTCTAACTCATAAAAATGTCTGAAACAGAACCTATCCCTCCTACACATCTTTCGTACTGCACTTAGAATCCCTATTAATCAAGAAAGGTGAATATACCTATGGTCCATGAAGATGCGACATACATAGCTATCACTGAATCACATACTATGGGACATAATCACCAATGGAAACCAAACCACAACTGATCCTGCATCTCCCTCAGTGTCTGCACCAAAGACTTCACTTGCTGCAAACGCAAGAAGAAACAATGAGAAAGCCCTTAATATACTGCTTTCTGCCATACCTGATAGACATCTTCTCAGTTTTCATGATGTTGTAGATGCAAGATCTTTATGAAAAACCATAAAAGCAAGATTTGGAGGAAACAAAGCATCAAAGAAGATGCAAAAGAATCTGTTGAAACAATAAAAATTAGACATTCACTTTATTGATCTCTGGAAGACTAGATTCACATACAAAAGTTTCAGCAATATCCTAGCATGCTTGAATTACAAGATGCCAGTTCATTGAAGAAGCAAACTTGAAGTTTCTAAGAAGCCTACTCTGTGTGGCATGAGTGGCTACCATGATTCGCGGGACAACCTGGATTAGAACAGTTAACTTTGATGATCTCTACAACAACTTAAGTGTATGAACATGAAATTGAAGGGTGTCCTCAATTCAAGTTCACCAAACATAGCCTTTCCTGTCCACAGAAGTCCAAGGCATGTGACTTGAAACAAAGTACTGCTGAGCTAAACAAATATCCAAAAAGATGATAACACAACTGCCACAAGCAAGGTGCCCACTGCCCTAACTATCATCTCACTCAGATAAATCATATGTTCCATCTTTTCTCAACAAGCAACCATGCTAACAATTCTTCATGATGATGAAGCCTGCTACAAATTGATGAAGATGCTATGGGAAAAAAAAAAAAAAAAAAAAACAAAAAAAAAAAAAAAAAAAAGGAAAAAAAAAAATAAAATTACATTAGGTCGTCAGGTTAGCATAATAACTTCAAGATAAGAATTTATGAGGAAGACATAGAAGATCAATTGAACTCAAGCCAAAGAATGGATCACTTTTTGACAAATCAAAGATTGAATGTTTTTAATTGTCAGAAGTGGGTCATTTTGCTAAGAGAGTGTCGTTGCTAAGTGATCAAGAAAACAGAGCAAATGTCGTCAGAAAAAGAAGACTGTCTATTGAAGATTCAAACTCAAAGCCTTGGTGGCAACAACAACAATGTAAGACATTGACAGGACCCAGGAATTGATGCTAAACCAACGACTTTTGCTATGAGGCACTGGCTGAAGTTGAAAAAGATGATTGAGCATGAGTTTGGATGCAAGAACATGTGCAATTATGGACAAGAAGGACTTGTGATTGACTGGGGGGAGGGGGATGGGGGGGGGGGCGGGGGGCGGGGGGGTGGGGGGGGAGCAATAATAGATGATGATACACCAGTATGCTCTACTTTAAATGGCTACAAACTCAGAGGTACCTTACTGTTCCCAATGTAGTAAGTCTTATAAACTATTGCTTGAAAACTATTAAAAAGAAAGAGATAATTTTCGAAAGAGGGGGACAGAAATTCTAGGATATCAAATGAGCTTAAGAGTCATTTGAGGTCATAGCTTAAAACACATGAAAAGAATGAATATGCATGGGGTGATAAGTATGAAACAAATGGAATATTACTTAAAGATAAAATTATGAAACTAGAAGCAAAACAAAAAGGAATTAGATCAAGCCTTAAAAAACAGATATTTTCAAAGTAAAACTGAGAATTTTTCAAATCTTCTGTACTTCAAACGAAGTCCTAAACAAACAAAGATATGTGTCTTGAATAAGTCATGTATAGGGTGTTGGGATTGAGTCTAGCAATATATGGAAAGACATTTCAATGGATGAAAACTTTAACTGATTCTGCGACGAAAATTTCAAAAGAGAAAAGGCCCACAAAGCAGTACCTCCACCTACAGTACAATTATTCCACCAGGGCAATTCTACCTATATATGGATATGATGAACTAGGCCATTAGGATAAAGTTGTTAATCAAGAAAAAACAAAATCTATCAATCAGCAATTGATAGAAATAAAGTCATAATTGAAGATTGAGGGTTGATAGTGATAATGAAAGACTATGTTTCAAAAATCAAAAGGAAACTGCTTTAAACTCATAGAATATGAAACATATTTTGAAAACATTCACAAACAATCAAAACATGTTTGTCAAGAATCTAGGACAAAAAGAATTGGGAACAAAGGGGTAAATTATGTTTTGTATGTATAGCTAATCACCTAATTAAGGATGTAAACCTACATAAAGAACCTTCAAACACACCCAAACTCATAAACCTAAGGGAATACAGGTTTCAAGGGAAACAAACCAGTTTTGGAACAACTTCCAACGAGTAACCATAGTAGAATTCTCAAAAACTCCTAGGTACCCTCACAAAGGAGATCCTTTATTCCATCACATACTTACAAGGCATGGGTTGATAATACTGCTAGACCAACAATGACACAAACAGTACCTCAAAAATGTACTGCTATGTGACTTATCAAGGTACTGCTAATCTAGAGTACAGCAGCAGTACTTTCACGAAGTACTGATGGAAGTTATTATCCAAAGGATGGATAAAGAAGACCTAGAAATCTCAGTGAACTCACCATCATCGAGGTCCTCTACTACAAGGAACTCTCACAGACCACATAACGCAGAGAAAATTTTAAATCTATCCTGGTAAAGAAAGGAAGTAACTGTTGATTCCCAAGCATATTCCACAAACTGTCAAAAAGAATGCAATAGATAAATCCAAAACAAACTGGAGATCAAAAGGAACTATCTAGATTCTGTGAATAGGGATAATGATCTTACACACTCATGCATTTGAGTATGTAACTCCATTAGGGGTATCAAAGTTCAGTTATGACTTGGGTCCCTAAAAAGTCTAATCTTGAAATGTGTTTTGTACAGGGCAATCAGAAGAAGATCTCAAGGACTATCTACACCCCATTTGACATGGATGCTCTGGAAGTTATGACAGTGACAAGGACCAAGCAGTCTATTTAAAGATTCAAGTGTTTATGTGGCTTTTGGAAAGACTCCAAAGGTGAAAGAATCTCAGGAAAAATGAACCATAAGACATCATGCTTATACTTTGATAAAGTTAGCTATGTGGAGAGCTCAAGTATAATCTCTTATCTTTTCTCAATCTGATAAGAAGCACAATGTTCTCTTCACAGCTAAAGATATTCCTTATCCTATCTCCAAATTCAAGTTTTTTGATGAAGATCGGTAATCTTAAGCTCCTAAAAGAAATGATGTCAACAGTCTGGATACTAAATAAACATTATTCCTCCTGGAGGAGTAAACTTGTTTATTCAAAGGCAACAATGATGAAGTTGTTTTATGGCACAAATGATTGGTGCATGTAAATCTCAAGAACATTTAACAAGGTTGGTTCTAGCAATCTGGTTAGAGTTTACCCTCCAAGACATTCAGATTGAATCATTCGTGTTCTTTGCATGAACAAGGGGAAACAACACAAGGGCTTCTTGCAAAAAGGTTAAAGAAAGAACCATCAGAGAACCTTTAGAATTGCTCTACATGGACTTATTTGGACCTGTTTTAGTAGAGAGTGTCAACAAGAAAAAGTACTGCTTGGTGGTCACTGATGACTGCAGCAAATTCAGTTGGGTGTTTTTTCCTTGCCTACAAGGAGAGACCTATGATATGCTTCATGACTGTTTGTGGGTTGGAAAACACTAAGACTTAAAGTAAGACCATCCGTGTGACAATGGAACAAGTTCAAGAATCAACTAATGAAGATTGTTTGTGGCTATGAAATAAACAAAAGAATATAGCATTGCAAGGACTCTCTGCAAAAATGGTGTTCAGAAAGAATGAAAAGGACCCTCATTGAAGCGCTAGAACGCATGCTATCAGACTCACTTCTACCAATTCAATTTTGGGCTGAAGCAAGTCAATACAGCTTTTATGTGCTTAATATTAGTATTGGTGACTAAACTCAAATGAAGACACCTTATTAAATTTTTGATGGAAAGATCTCCCAACATCATTATCATGAGACCTTATTGATGGCTCACTTGACTATACTGAAACTCTAGAACAAGTTGGTAATTTGATTGCAAGTCAGAAAAGGCAATTGTTGGATAATACTACTAGCAGCAAAGGTATATTTTTTTTAGAAATCCTACAACAGGTAACAAGAAAAGTTCAGAATGTCTTCATGTCAATTTTTCTTGAGATCAGGATAACAAAAGGGAAAAGGTCTGATTGGATGTTTGTGATCATGACCAATCTAACTCCTTCGATGAACTACATACCTTTTAAAAGAAAACTATCTAATTCAGGAGACAAAGTTTCAACTTTGGATGATGTTGAAGACTTAGATGACCAGCAGGTTCATTGTCATTAAGCTTCAGCCCATGCATCCAGAGGAACGTACTGCTGCTAAAGACCATTCCATTTCCTTCTGAAGAACAAAGCTTTACATTAAGACTTTATGTATTTGTTGCATCAAGAATCATCTTGCCAAAAACTCATAATGTAATGATAATCAAAGGATTTGCTTTTAAGAGGAAAAGAAGGAGAATATCTATGTGCAAAGGAGAAAGAACTAGTCAACATTACTTTTCCTTCAAGTACTCTAATACACCTCTCAAAGTTCTGCAATACACCTACAGATTCTGATGATGATATTGCAAAAGATGTATTACTCCACAAACCTTTGATGCTGAGAATGCGGAGTAGCTGACTACAACAAACATGGATTCTACCATTGATGATTCCCGCTCTACTCCCTACTCTTGAGAATCAAAGATTCATCCTCAAAGTCAAATTATTTGGCAAAAGACTGCCGGATTCAAACAAAAGAAAGCTTAAAGAAAGTACTTCTGACCAACACCAAGCCTTGCTGTCTTTCATATACAAGCAAAACAGGACTAATCACAAAGATCATCAAACATGCTTGTTTGCTTGTTTCCTATCTCAAGAGGAACCCAATAAAGTCTCTCAAGCCTTAGAATGAAAGTTGGGTTGAAGTCAAGTCAAGAAGAACTTGCTTCAATTCAAGCTGCAAGAGGTATGGGTTTATGTGACCACCAGAATGCAAGAGGGGATTGGAACTAAATGGTTATTTAGAAAAAGAGAGATGAAACGGGTACTATTATCAAGACAAAAGCACGCTCTAGTTGCACAAGGGTACAGACAAGAAAAAGAAGGTGTGGCTTATGATGAAAGTGTTTGCACAGTTGCCAGAAATGAAGCAATCAGACTCTCTTTTTAGGCATTTGCATCTTTCATGGGCTCAATTTCTACAGATGGATGTCAAAGTGCATTTTATATGGCAACATCACAGAAGAAGTGTATTCAAACACCTCCAGGTTTTGAAGATCCGGCTCATCCAAACAAGGTCTACAATTTTGTCAACACTTATGCTTCATCCAAGTCCCCAAGAGCATAGGAATGAAAGACTTTCCACTTTCCTTGTTGAAACATGGGAAAATATGAGAGGGCTATTGCTAAAACTCTGTATTATTAAGAAGGATAGAAGATGATATCATGTTTGCCAGTTTATGTTGATGATATCATCTTTGGATCTACCAAGTCTTCTATGGTGAAGGAATTTTATTGAAGATCTAATGCAAAAGGAATTCAATAAAGTTCCGATGGGTGAACTCACTTTCTTTTTGGACTTCAATTCAAGCAATCTAGGGGTATTTTTCTAAGTCAAGACAAATTTGAAAAGATATTCTCAACAAGTTTGACTTTAAACCATTAAAACCAGCATCCACCCCCCCCACCCATTGAAGCTCATAAATCTCTAGGAAAAGATGAAGAAGGTGGAAGATGTTAATGATACATCTTTACAGGTCTATTGATGGGTTTCTCATGTACTGTAACAGCTTCAAGACCAGACATAAATTTGAGCTGTTTGTTCTGTGTGCAAGAATTCTCAAGTCACTCCAAAGGTTCTCATCTACATGCTGTCAAAAGGATTGTTAGGTACCATCAAACATCAACCTAAATTGGGTTGTATGGTATCCTAAGGACTCTCCTTTTTCCACTTGAGAGCTTTTTCCGATAGTGACTAATGCTTGGACAATCATGAAAGACCGATCAACTTCAGGAAGGATGTCAATATCTTTGGAAGAAGACTGTCCTTGGCAAATGCAAAAACAAACAACTGTGGCTATCTCCTCTACAGAAGCAGAAATATTAGCACTGCAAGTTGCCTGTGCTCAGGTACTTTGGATCAAATCAACACTTTGATATGGATTTAACTTCATGAACACTGAAATCCATATAACAATGAAGAGCACCATTTGCATCTGTGAAGAATCCTGTTTTTCCTCCAAAGACCAAGCATAATCAGATTCGACCATCACTTCAATTCGAGATGTTAGGAGCAAATGCCATTAATGTGGTCAAGTCATAATGATGACAATGTAGCAGATTATTACCTCACCAAAGGCTTTGACTTGCAGGATTAACTTTTTGGTGGTAACAATGGGATGATGAACCCATAGCTATCTTTGAGGGAGATCACATATAAGAACTGGTGATAAGGTAAATTACTTGGTTTTTGGTTAGATTGGGATTTTTGGAATCACGCTAGCTACATTTGAGGGGAGGATATTAATGATTTTGTCAGAGGTTGATGATTTGAAGAGATAGTTTGCAAGGTTGTAAAGTTTTCGTTGCACATATTTGGAGTTGGACATCTTTTAAGTGAAGTACTGCTTAGCCAACTCAAAGTACAGCTTGCATAAGAAAGTACTGCTTAGACAACAAAAGTACTGTTTCTACGTTCCGGGTCAACGGTCATACTACTTTTTGCGCTAAAAACGTATTTACAACGTAACTTTTTTAGTTAGCCCGTCCGCAACTTAAATACTCAACTGAATTGCATTTTTCATCTCACTTACCTTACTTTATTCATAAAATTTTTTAATTTCCACCTCCGACGCACATCCAAATCTTTTCAAATGGCAAATATTCGTACTTGTAACAAGCACAACATGATTGCGTGTGTGGAAAAGACGGCAACAGAATGCTGATTTTTATCAAATCATCGACTTTCTATCACAGCTCTCCTTAGATTACTCCTTTGTTGTCGATCCTGATCTCCATCGGTCCATGGCTTCACCAATTTCTGGGCTACCGCTCCTCTCAAAGTGATCAATGACGTACCTCACATCCTCGCTAAGGTACTGCAAGAAGAGTTTCATTTTCTGAAGCAAACCATTCAGAGGGGGGCCCTGATCTACTCTTGATGATGAAAATGGTTGATTGCCTTTGAGCCACAACTAAGCAAGTTATGGGACTTACTCAAGATATTGCTACAGGGAAACTTAGCACAACTCACTTTCTCTAAACCGTTATTTAGCCCACAGTGGAAGTACTTGGTCCATGTATTACTTCACTGCCTTAGTCCTAAGAGTACCTCATGGGAGCAATTTGGCACCAACATCGCTTCTGCCCTAGTAGGATTAGCAACAAATCAAAACTCAACTTTTCTTTTGATGATAATGAATGGAATGTCTAGGACATTTTCAAATGGCGTAACACCTTTTCTTATGTATCCAGTTCGTTCAATTGTTTTTGAACAACATTAGAGGGAGTAGACAGACCTCAAGGACTTTAACCTCCGTTTCACTTCCTTCTAAGGTTTTTACCTTCAGAGGAGCATAGTACTAAGTTCTCGTGTAGATTACACCTTTGACTCCATCTATTTAGAAGTAGTCAAACATTGGCAGCGGAGGAAGAAACAAGTAACTAGTCCTCCATTCTAGGCTTCAAGTTCCGCAGGACTCAAGGCACTCCAACTCAAGTGCTGCTCATTCCACGTACTGCTTCAGAACAAGGTACTGCTTCCTTCCATGGTACTGCTACACCACAGAATCTAGATCAGTTCAAGTACTGATACCTACAAGGTACTGCTGCATCTCAGGGTACTGCTGCTATTCCAAAATCTCCCAATGATTATACTCCCACAGATGCGTCTCAAACATCTGGAGGAGATGAGGACTTTAATATATATGCTTTGAACAGGAAGTTATGAGGACCTCAAAGCAAACCCTTTCTCAAGCTAAACAAATAATCAAGCTCAATGCCAAGCACAAGAAACTTTCAAATTCGTCATCCATGGTCCACATCATGCTTTTTGGGTAGAGAAGCAAAACCTTAAGAAGCAAAGAGAGACTAAGAAAGAAGGCAAAAGAATAATGTGTCTTCATTCAAATTGGTGGAGGAATAAAGTATGAAGGAACTTTTGACTTGAAGAGCACAATGTTCAAGAAGAAGATACAGCACATCCTTATTCTTTGATATATGATGACAAAGGTGCGGCAGTTACTCCTAGGAGAGATTTGGAAAGAAAAAGTGATGAGACTGAAGAAGTTAATATTGAGGAGAAAGAAGCTTCTAATGTAAAGAGTGGAGATACAGAAGAACTGGATTTGGAGATAACTCAAAGTACTGTTAGACAGAGTACTATTACTCTAAGACCTAAATTTTGAAGATAAGCAGGTCCTTCAAGCCCACTCCGTCAATATAAGTTATGGAGTCATGAAAACAGATTAAAGCTGCTGAATAACTTGTGGCTATTTCTAACCCAATAGTTTGACCTGCATTCCTGGTTCCCATACAAACTCAACCTCAACAGCCAACTCAAGGTACAGTCCTAAAGATAAAGGCAAAGGGGATACTGTTTGAAGAACCTAAAAAGGAAGAATTAACTCTTCAATAACTCAGAGCCTTGGGAACTACAAATGATGAGAGGTTGCTAGGAAAAATTCAAGCTGAATGGGATGCAGAAGAAGAAGTAAAGAGTTTGAAGAAATGAAAGAAAACAAAGCCACAGACTACTTTGAGGAAACCTTACCTCTCTTGCTCAAGAAAGGAATCAAATGATGAATTTCTTAAAAAGGCTAGGATTAAAAAATTTGCAAAAACTTAAGATCCACAGAAGAAGAATGGTATGACAAAGTTCAAGCATCTATTAAAGACTCCTTCAAAGACTTATTCCAATGGATTCAGAAGAAAAGAAAGGGAATGATGAAGGAAAGAGAAAGCAAAAAGACTCTCAAGGAAAAGGAAAGCTACATTGCGAAGAACAGCCATCAAAGAAGCTTAAGTTGAGGGCAGAAACAATTGATGCGCTTAGAAACTATCTTAGGATTGTAAACTTTGAAAAGAAAGCACAAGACAAGAGTCATTAAAGGAATCTCCATGATTTACAGAGCCCAAGTTAATTGATTCACCTGATGAGAGTATCCCATCATTCCACAGAGAAAACATAATCACTTCAGGGCTTTTGATACTTTATGGGAGATACTGCATGTCTTAGATAGACAGGATTTGTATCACCTACATCGAGTTGTTCAAGACTATTATGAGCACATTTCTCCAACCGGCTTAGGTTTGATGCTTCTAGGTGATCTAACCATTATTGGGAGACGGCTGAACACGTGAAGATGACTTCTGGAAGGATCAAGAAAATGGGAAATCATAAGAAGAGGTGTCATGATCTTCAGGAGTGCATACACTAAGAAGAAATGCACTATGATTCCATGCTAGCTGAAAGAAGATATCCTCTAATCAAGAGAGTTGAATGATAAGGATGCTAGATCAAGGCATGGAAAGTTGAAGATGAACTGAGACAGCCAATACTTTGATACATCTTTCATCTTGTGACATGGTGACAATTCTTAAACAATGGTATGAATTATCAAAATATTTCTATATATATATTTCTTACTTTGATAAACAGACTTAACTGTGAACAAAGCAGTACTTTGTTTAAAGTACTGCTAGTTTAAAACAAACAGTACCTTGTTGAAAGTACTGTTAGTTAAAAAGTTGTTTTTGAAATATTGTGAAGATTTGAGTGTGCAAAAAGGGTAAGCACAAATATTGAAAAAAAACAAACCGTTTTAAGGATTGAGTTGATGGTTAACCAACACACAGCAAATGGTAACAATTCACCAGGTCTTACAAACATATGATTGACTAGAACCAAATCAAACATTTTGGTAAAGACATCATCAAATCTGTTGATGGTTGACAATTTACCAAAAATTGTATGGTGATCGAATACTCCATCGGTATTACAACTGAATTATTGGCTTACTCCAAAGCAAACGGCTTTTTTGGTAAAGAGAACTCAAATCTTGATAGCTTTAATATTTGCTCAAAACTAAATGGATCCCATCAACTCACCAATGTTTTGATTACTGAAGGTGGGCTAGTCCCAGACAAACGCTACAGTAAAGACTAATCAACTCCGTTTTAGGTTGTAATGACTTACCAAAAGTCATATATATTCAACACACTATGAATTCATGTTCTGAGTGTGAAGTGGTTTTCAGTTCACTATGGCTAATTGCCTTTTCTAGTACCAAATAACTAACAACCAAGAGTAATGGCTACTTGGTAAAGGCTCATAAAAACCATTTACGTTGCTGCGAAGACATGTTGCTGAGAAGAACAATCTGTTTGATACAAAGACAAAGATTTTTGAAGAAATGTTTATGTTCAAGACAAGAGGTTTCATTTCAAGATAATCAAACAGATTGTGTACAAGATACTGCTCAAAGGAAAAAGTTTAAAAGATTAAAAGCTAGTACTGCTTTCAAGACAAGACAGACTGATACTGAACAAAGAAGACCAACTATCAAGAAACTTGAAGTCAAGCAAGTAGAATTCAAGTTAGGGGAGGATTGTTGGGAAATACAAGTCAATCGGTCAAAGTACTGCTAAGTAGAAAGTCAAGGTACTGCCAGTCAAAGAGCGAAGTACTGCCGTGAATAAAGGAATGTTAAAGGATTATCATTTAAACGGTTATGTTAGTAATTATCTTGTAACAGTTAGTTTAATGATTAGTATTGATTAGTGTTTATGTCATACAAGGACTGTACATCTACTAGAGGTTATCCTTATGTTTATAAAAGGATCTCTAGGAAGATATTAGAGATATAGAAAAACACGAGTTAAGAATAATTAGTATTTGTATTAGGGATCTGCAATTTAGGCAGATTCAATAGGTTTATAATAGAAATCGTTTGAGAAACTATTGTGTGTTCTTCTTAAGTACTGCCAACTAGATTCCGCATAGTTGACAGTATTTCAGTGTTTCATTAAGGAATATCGATCCTACATTTTGGCATTTTGCTAAGGAGTGTAGATCAGTTAAGCGGGTTAAGGATTATGAGTATCATAAGGAAAAGATGTTGTTGCGTAAGAAAGAGGTTGCATGTATTCAATTGAGTGTAAAACATAGTGAATGGCTACAGTACACATATGATGAACCTGATAAGCAGGATCTAGAAGCACATTACATGTTCACGACAAATATTCAGGAGGTCTTAATAGTAACTTATGACAATTCTTGACATACTTATGACACTGAGCCATTGGAAAAGGTACATTTAAATGATAACTATTACGTGTTTTCCACTAAAAGAAAACATTCTAAGCAACTTGAATCCATTAATGATACATATGTGGTGGAAAAGGTTGATAGTAATGTCATTTTTAATTCATCAGATGTCACACCCCGCTAAAGCGAAAACACGAGGTGTGGCATATTAATAAACATCACAAAAGATGATAGATAGAAACACCATACATGATTAAGTTCAATAGAAAATTATCCGAATTACCATAATCCTGAACATGAACTTAAAATGTACATAATACAACATAGTTTATCTTTCATCCGAACACAACATTTCCAAAAGACGCGAGTATTCCAAAGTCCATGACATTTATACGAATGTATAAATGTAATGCACTAAGGTTCCACTTTAGGTTGGTCACTTGAAAAGAATGATAAAAACGGTTAACTATTGAAAATAGTTGGTGAGCTCACTGGAATATGTACACAAAATATAGTTTCAAAAGAGATGATGTCCGATAGGAGTTTCCAAATCAATTTTATGTTTCTAAAACAATTGAGAATACAAAATGATTCAAGTTTTAAAAAGACAATCCCCGTTACCAAAATAGTCTAAGTTTCTAAAGACAATTCCGTTACCAAAACGGTCCAAGTTTCCAAAGATAATTCTCGTTACCAAAAGTAATGTAACACAAATCAAATGTATAAAGTAATGTATTTTTTAGTGTTTTTGCAAGGCAATACTTAAACGTATTCAGTCATTCCTGTTCTAAAGTTCCATTCACTTAGTGTAACAATCCTACACTAGAAATAAGTTGCAAGTTTATGGTGGGGGTGAGGAGTGACTTGATCCTATTAGAGTTATTCTTAAGTACTAACATCTCATCCCGTTGAGAGGATAGAGTGAACTAAAAGTAGTGGTGGTTATAACCTCAAGCATCAAACAACAAACATAATAAGTTCAAAGTTCAACGTACTTTCAAAGTTTAATAAGTTCAATGAGTTCAAAAGTTCAACAAGTTTGAGTACGTTTTAAGTTAAAGTATATTAAAAAGTTCAAGTACATAAAAGTACGGACAATAAAGACAATTAAATCAAATATGGTTTTAAAATTATTAGATGTGATAATGGAACAGAAATTAAAACAGGATGTTATTGAATTCTTGTGGGTTAAATGGGATCAAAGGGAATTACAGCAATGCCAGAACTTCCACAAAAATGGAGTTGCATCGACGGTGAAAAGATCAGGACACTTTTTGAGGCTAGCAAGGACCATGCTGCAGATTCTTTTTTACCTAACCACATTTTTGGGCTTGAAGCAGTTAGTAATGCTTGTTATGTTCTTTAAGTGGTATTAGTTACCATAGCCTCATATAGATCTAACACCTTATGAACTTATTAACTCGGTTAAGACACAGATTATAAGTTAATATAGTCTTTTATGGGTGCATGTTGGACCATCCTGAACACCATAGAACACCTTGGCCAAGTTGTTGGAAAATCTGATGAGGGATTTCTTGGTTGGCTTTCTCTACAAGCAAGGCTTTTTAGAGTATACAATTTAGTAACCAAAAGTGTTAATGACAACACTGCACTTAATTCTTAGAGAACAAACCAATGTTGCAGGAAATGGACCAAATTGACTTTTTGACCTTGATTGTTGACTTGTTTCTCATGAACTATCATTATGTTAAGTATCAGAGAATCAAGCTAACCTCATGCAGGTCAACAAGAATCCTAACCAAAGTTCTGGTAATAAAAGACAAAAATTGATGCAGGGGATGGATTCTGAAAAAGAAAGATGTAATATTGCTCAAGACTGGTTTGAACTTCACAATCTGGCATTCCAATTTTCTTCACACCAAACCCTTTTGCTTCAAAAACAAACTATAAGAATGGAAGTCCAAGAGAGGAAGAACAAATCCTACTGGATGATCTTGCAAGACTTCAAATGCAAGAAAAGAAAGCTATTAAGGAAGCTGAAGCTCTCAGGAAGGATCTTGAACAAGAAACTGAGAACTGGGCACTCTGGCAGAGTGCTTAAGTCTAGCTTAATTCTACATTTTTAGTACTGTTAGCACAACAACTAAAGCAGCGGTACTAACCTAGTTAATACCGTTAGTGTACTAGTTAGTACTGCCAGTCCAAATGAGGGACTATCTATTTCTAACACAACCAATTTCCAAGAAGATAACTTTGAAATACCTCCACTTGAGGACATTCATGAAGATACTACTGATGGTATCTTTACACATTCATCTCTTATGATGATGAGGGTGCAGTATTGCTTTGAGGCATCGTTGACTTTACAAATTGGAAACTGTTGTGATATGTATTAGTGCCTTTCCCACATCAAGAATCAATTCCCTCCTCAACACTTCAACACTTATACTAGGAGTATCTCTCTCTTTTTTCCTACTCCTCGAGTTTCTAGTTGTTTTCGTTTGCCCCACTCCGTGGTTGTTGTTGGAGAGAGATTCTCCTAGTATAAGTGTTGAAGGTGAAGGGAATGATTCTTGGTGTGGGAATAGGACTAACATTCACAAACTGTTCCAAATTTGAAAAGTTCAGCACTCTGCACCCTCTAATCATCTAAGTGATGATGTAAGATACCATCCAGTATATATTATGAATTTCCTCAGTGGAGGTATTTCAAAGTTATCTTCTTGGAAATTGGTTGTGTCAGAAATAGATAGTCCCTCATTTGGACTGGCAGTACTAACTAGTACACTAACGGTATTAACTAGGTTAGTACCGCTAGCTTTAGTTGTTGTGCTAACAGTACTAAAAATGTTAGTATTGCTAGACTTAGCAGCTCCTGCCTGAGTGACCAAGTTCTCAGTTTCTTGTTCAAGATCCTTCCTGAGAGCTTCAGCTTCCTTAATAGCTTTCTTTTCTTGCATTTGAAGTCTTGCAAGAT
This sequence comes from Tanacetum coccineum, assembly GCA_026074375.1. NCBI lineage: Eukaryota > Viridiplantae > Streptophyta > Magnoliopsida > Asterales > Asteraceae > Tanacetum > Tanacetum coccineum. The sequence continues at coordinate 26,008 of BQNB010007816.1, read as the reverse complement.
CATCCAGTAGGATTTGTTCTTCCTCTCTTGGACTTCCATTCTTATAGTTTGTTTTTGAAGCAAAAGGGTTTGTGGAAGAATGGGAATGCCAGATTGGTAGTTCAAAACAGTCTTGAGCAGATTCATCTTCTTTTTCAGAATCCCCTGCATCAATTTTGTCTTTTGTACCTGAACTTTGGTTAGATTCTTGTTGACCTGCATGAAGGTTAGCTTGATTCTCTGATCTAACATAATGATAGTTCATAGAATCAGTCAAACAATCAAGGTCAAAAAATGTCATTTGGGCACTTTTACCTGCAAACATTGGGTTTGTTCTCTAGAAGTTTATTGTGCAGGTTTCTTTAACTATTTGGTTACTAAATTGTTTACTCTAAAAGCCTTGCTTGTAGAGTTTGCCAACCAAGAATCCCTCATCAGATTTGTCACTAAACTTGGCCAAGTGGTCTATGTGTTCAAGGATGGTCACATGGCACCCATAAAAAGTCTTTTTAACTTATAATGGTGTCTTACCAGTTAAATTGTTCATAGGGTCGTATTATGAGGGTTGGTCACTAATCACTGTTTAGAAACATAACAAGCAGTACTAAAGCTTCAGCCCAAATGTGTTAGGTAAAAATGAATCTGCAAGCATGGTCCTTGCTGCCTCTATATGGGTATGTTCTTTCTTCAGCACAATCCATTTTGTTGTGGAGTTCTAGGCATTGCTGTTTTCCCTCTTGATCCCTTTTAACCCAAAGGATTCAATAACATCCCCCCTGGGGGGTTTTTTTTAAATTTCGTTTACATTATCACATTTTTAATTTTAACCTTTTTTGATTTAATTGGTTTCTTTATTGGTTTATTGAAGTCGTTTAAGGATTGGGCACTTGTTTCATCCCTTAGTTCTTAAGAAAAATGTCAACTAAATCTGCTAAAATCATCCTGTGATAAACCAAACACTAGTCTTATGGTTTATGTTCTTACAGATGCAGGTTCCTAAACAAGTCCATATGAAGTAGTTGTAGGCTGTTTTGTGTCTAATAGAGAATTAAACTAATTGGCCTTACAAGAAGCTTTATGTTGCTTTCCTTTCTGACAAGCAACACAAGTGTGGTCATTTTGAAAAAGCTTTGTAGGTAAACCTCTTACAAGGTTTCCCTTCACAAGTCTGTTTAGGTTTTTGAAATTAACATGACCCTCAACCTCCCTATGACATAAGTTAGATTATCGCTGTCAGTCCTTTGCATTATATAGCACAATATCCTCCTTAAAAGGAGCAATGTTCTATTAAATTGAACTGTATTATATTGTTTTGTCTATGGGGACTTTAAGCAATATTTGATTTTCATAGGTAACTTAAAATCAGGAGACAAAACTAGACATTCTAGAGACTGTGAAACAGAACCACCTTGTTTTTTTGTCACACATTTGTGACACAGATACAGAAAGAGTTGAAAGCAGAAAGTTCTTTCCAAAGCTTACATCCTCAAATTAACTTACCAGTTTTTATCTTCCTTTCCAGTTAATTTACCCTTTACTTACCTCCAAAGGCAACAGGAGGCCACCATTAAAGTCTTGATATTAGCAAGTAGCTTGTTCCCTGTCATGTGCCTGGAACATCCACTATTAATAATTCCTTTATTCTTTATAGTTCTATGTGGATGAATCCTGCAATTCAAATAGAAATGAGATTAGAATTCTTTAGGTACCCAAGCCTGCGTTTGGGCTTGGAGTCTGCCTAGGGATTTTGAAAGTTGATAATTCTAAGCTAGACTTCCACCATTGTATTTGGGAGAAATATGATTGTTGTATCCTTGTTTTTCTCCAGTTTTACAACCTTGCCTGAGGACTTAACTTAACAGACAGGGTGTCTCATTTTCCCCCAACAGTATAACTTCTTTTACCTTTAGCAGTATAAACCTTTTGGTTTGAAAAATTTGTTCTCTTAGTACTGGTTGTTCTTTTGAAAGGCCTGATGGTTGTGAATGAGTTTTGTGAAAAACATTGTTGGATCTAACATCATTCACAAGGGCTTATCAGTATTAACTTTCAGAGGTAGTACTAGTAGGTACTGTCTGTCTGTTAACATTTTGTTGACTCGATATTCCTTAATGAAACGCCACTGATATACTGTAACTAGTGCGGAGTCTAGGGGGGGGGGGTTTGGCGCAGTTTTAGTAATTAAGAAAGAACACATAATAGTTTCTCTCAAACGATTTCTTTTATAAACTTTTGAATCTGCCTAAAATTGCAAGATCCCTAATACAAATAATAATGTTTGTGTTTTTCGTTATCTATTAATTTTCTTCTAAGAGATCCTTTTATATTCTAAGGTAACTCTAGTTGATGTACAGTTCCTTGTATGACATAAACACTTATCAATACAATCATTAATAACTGTTACAAGATAATTACTAACATAACTGTTTAAATGATAATCCTTTAAGATTCCTTTATCCACGGCAGTACTTCGATCTTTGACTGGCAGTACCTTGACTTTCTACTTAGCAGTACTTTGACCTTTTGCTTAGCAGTACGTTGACCTTTTGCTTAGCAGTACGTTGACCGATTGACTTGTTTTTCCCAACAATCCTCCCCTAACTTGAATTCTACTTGCTTGACTTCAAGTTTCTTGATAGTTGGTCTTCTTTGTTCAGCAACAGTCTGTCTTGTCATTTAAGCAGTACTTGCCTTCAATCTTTTAGACTTTTTCCTTTGAGCAGTATCTTGTACACAATCTGTTTGAGTATCTTGAAATAAAACCTCTTATCTTGAACATAAACATTTCTTCAAAAATCTTTGTCTTTGCATCAAACAGATTGTTCTTCTCAGCAACATGTCTTCGCAGCAACGCAAATGGTTTTTATGAGCCTTTACCAAGTAGCCATTTACTCTTGGGCTAGTCAGTTCTTTGGTACCTAGAAAAGGTAATAATCCATGGTGAACTGAAAACCACTTCAACACTCAGAACATGAATCATAGTGTGTTGAATACTATATGACTTTTGGTAAGTCATTATAACCATAAACGGATTTGATTAGTCTTTACCTGTAGCCGTTTGCTCAGGACTAGCCAACTCTCAGTAATAAAACATTGGTGAGTTGAGGACCATATAGTTTTGAGCAAACTATTAAAGCTATCAACGGATTTGAGTTCTCTTTACCAAAAAGCCGTTTGCTTTGGAGTAGCCAATAATTCAGTGTAATACCATGGTGTATTGATCACCATACAATTTTTGGTAAATTGTCAACCATCAACAGATTTGAGATGTCTTTACCAAAACTGTTTGATTTGGACTAGTCAATTCTTATGTTTGTAAGACATGGTGAATTGATTACCATTTGCTGTGTGGTGGTTAACCAACACTCAATCCCTTAAAACAGTTTGATGTTCAAATATTTGTGCCTTAAACCTTTTTGCACACTCAAATCTTCACAATATTTCAAAAACAACTTTTTAACTAACAGTACTTTCAACAAGGTACTGTTTGTTTTAAACTAGCAGTACTTTAAACAAAGTACTGCTTTGTTCACAGTTAAGTCTGTTTATCAAAGTAAGATATATATATAAAGAAAATTTTGATAAATCATACCAGTTGTTTAAGAATTGTCACCATCTTCAGTTGTCCACAAGATGAACAGATGTATCAAAGTAATGGCTGTCTCATTCCCATCCTCGTACTACTGTCCTTTAGGTACATTCTTGCTAGTTTCTCCAGAGGGTCAGTTTCTTTCATGGGTATAAAGATTGCGGACTTTGTAAGACGGTCAACGATTACCCAAATGGTGTCATACCCTTGTGATGACTTAGGAAGCTTTGTGACAAAATCCATCGTGATATTGTCCCACTTCCATTGAGGTATCTCAGGTTGTACCAACAAACCCGATTGTCTCTGATGTTCGGCCTAAACTCCTTACACGTCTAGCCCCTTGCTAACAGAGTGGCGATATCAGCTTTCATATTGGGCCACCAATATAGCTTCTTTACGTCTTGATACATTTTCTCGAAACCTGGATGGATAGAATACTTTGATTTGTGGGACTCGTGCATGATCACAGTCCGCAAATCGCCATAACAAGGTAACCAACTCCTGCCATTGAGGCATAGGGTTCCATCCGTACGAGGTTCCAACTTTTCCGTCCTAATTGCCTCTAGAAATTTGGCATTTTCAATCAGCATACCTCCAACATCCTCACTCTTGATGTTTTCTGGTTTCCGTGCTTCAGTCTGAGCATTCAAGATTTGCTTAGGAAGATCCAAGCTAATAGTCATGACTAAGGCTCGAACTCTTAACGGTGGTTCTCGTTCTTTCCTGCTCAAAGCATCAGCAACGACATTTGCTTTCCCTGGGTGATAACGAATATCGCAATCGTAATCACTAAGCAACTCTAACCATCGGCGTTGTCTCATGTTCAGTTCCTTCTGATCAAGAATGTGTTGTAAGCTCTTATGATCAGTGAACACTGTACACTTGGTTCCATACAGATAGTGCCTCCAAATCTTTAGAGCGAACACTACTGCTCCAAGTTCCAGATCATGAGTAGTATAGTTCTTCTCATGGATCTTTAACTGGCGGGATGCATAAGAAATCACCTTTTCTCTTTGCATCAACACAGCGCCCAAACCCTTGATCGAAGCATCGCAGTATACGATAAAATCTTCGCTTCCTTCGGGTAAAGCCAGAATTGGTGCACTACACAACTTCTGCTTCAATAACTGGAACGCTGCTTCTTGTTTGTCACCCCACTCAAACTTGACCTTCTTTTGAGTGAGCTTGGTCATTGGTTTGGCGATCTTTGAAAACCCTTCAATGAATCTTTGATAGTACCCAGCAAGACCTAAAAATTGACGAATCTCCGTTGGTGACTTAGGAGATGTCCAATCTTTAATGGATTCAATCTTGGCTGGATCCACATGAATTCCTTCACTATCGATCACGTGACCGAGGAACTGTACTTTAGGAATCCAAAATTCACATTTGGAAAATTTTGCATACAACTCCTCTTTCTTCAACAACTCCAATATCATCTTCAGATGCTCTTCGTGCTCTTGCTTGTTCTTGGAATAGATCAAAATATCGTCAATAAAGACAATTATGAATTTGTCCAGATAAGGTTTGCACACTCGGTTCATGAGGTCCATAAACACAGCAGGTGCGTTGGTCAAACCAAACGGCATAACTTGGAATTCATAATGTCCATATCGAGTTCTGAAGGCAGTCTTCGAGATGTCTTCCTCTCGAACCCTCAATTGGTGATAACCTGACCTTAGGTCGATTTTCGAGTAGACACTCGACCCTTGAAGCTGATCAAATAAATCATCAATTCTTGGGAGCGGATAACGGTTCTTCGAAAGTTGATCGAATAAGTCATCAATTCTTGGTACCCTTGGAAAAAAGTTCTTCACCGTTAGTTTGTATTAATTCCGATGATTCAACGCACATCCGGAAAGATGATCCGTCTTTCTTACTCTTGACAACAAGAACCAGTAGCTCCCCCAGGGTGAGCACTACATGGTCTTATAAAGCCCTTGTCGGACAGCTCCTTTATTGCACCGACAACTCTTTCAATCGGAAGGCGCCATTGATACGGGCCCGACTACGGTGTGGCACCAGGTACTAATCAATTTGAAACTCCACTTGATGAGTCTGAGGAAGACCTTCGGCCAATCTCCTCAGGAAATGACATCAGAAAATCTTTAACTATCGTACGTCCTCAATCTCTGCTTCATCTCATGGACTTTGTCTTCAATCTCCTTGTAGTATCATGTGCCTAAAAGACATGAATCCTTTTAGCATATACTTTGTGAACCCTTGGTATACGAGATGACGTTTAGGCGCGTCCTGTGTCCTTCACTACATATCCGTCACCTAGATGCGAACGATAAGGAATTCGCTCGAAGATGGGAAAAATATCATAAAACCCTTCAAATTATTGAACCATGTAATCACCCGGAAGGGGATACTACCAAATCTTCTTAGCACAGTCGAATAACGGCCTGGTATTTTGACAACCATCCATGCCATCTCTACCGCATTAGGTTGAATGTTGAATGGATGGTTTAAAAAGTCTAACGTTAACAACCCATCAATAAAGTAAATTACTCCAAATTATCACCTAGCCGTCAGCGTAACTCAACTTAATATAACCATGATCTATAGTGTATTGGGGATGATGTCAAGTAAAGTACTAAATGCAATAGATACGCTAAACTCCTATCGGCACCAGTATCAAATAAGATAGTACAGCATAACAGTTGTTTAGGAAGGAACTACCTGCAACGCCGTTGTCTGGGTTTTGCCCCCTAGAATGAGCATTTCCAACCAGCATACACCTCGCTAGAGACCTGTTTATTCCCAGCTGATTACCACGATCATTGTGTTTCAGTTTCGGGCAGTTTCTTTATAAAGTGGGACCTTGACTCCGCACTCAAAAGCAAACCATTTCCCAGCTTGATTATTGTTGTGTTGATCGTAGTTGTATGTTGTTTTGTTACGGTTGTTGTTGTGTTGTTGTTTGTTGGTTTGATTGTTGTGATCTGACATGGCCGTATCCTACAGTCCCTGCCAGATGAGGCCAACCCTATTAGCAGTTATGCACCTAGGTGGACAAGGACACTGACATAGATTGGCGAATTTACACTTGAACATAAGAGGCCTTAGACCCTTCGTAGGCTTCCTGTCGACCATTGCCTGCATCATAGGCCTGGCCTGGTTCTGCCTCCTATTCTGCTTTGTTGTTTGATTCCTTCTTGGGAAGATCATCATTACTTTCGTTTCCTTTCAGCCTGACGTTCAGCAATAGGCATGGGTCTTATCCTCCATCAACCTAAGTCGTAAAACCATCCCTTCTTGTAATGGTCTTTTCGACTTTGATAGCTATTACACTGCCAAGTATCATATCGGGTAAGCCAACGATATACATTATCAATCTTGACTACCTATCTTTTGGGATACATCCAGGAACACACAAGCTAGTAGCTGAAATCGCGATTATAGGCACCACATCGGTGCCCCTTAACCTTATGTTCCACATTATCATTTCAATCTTCTTGATCACAAACCCCTCGGGCGTAAATATCATCATCATTTTCTCAGTGCTGCCCATGGCATGGCATGAGCTACTTCCTGGAGTGGTGGTCTTAACATATGATTTCCACCATGTAAAGCATCGACCATGCAAGTGCAAGTCACTAATTTGAACCTTGGCTAGTTTGTCTGGGCAATTTGCTATGTTAAACACAGATTCCATTATCCATCGACCCAACGAGTGGAGTCCGACGACCTCCCTCAGTGCTTTGAGTCCAACGGAGGTAATTGCATTTTTAAGAATTCAAGTAAGAGCATGACACGACCTATGTGCTGGCCTTGGGACTAGAATCCATTGCTGTCGTATCCATTCCTAACTCTGCTTGCTTCTGCTTCAGCCATTGCAGCAGCAACTCCTTGATTAATTAAGCCTGAAGTTGTTGCCTCAGTAACAGATTTGGTTTGTTGGGGCATTTAGGGGCTGGGTGTGACTTGGTGTTGGTGTGCAATCTGGTTAACCATCGTGCCTTACCTCTTGTGCCATTTCATAAATCACAAGAAAACATAATACCCGTTAGATTTCAATACAATCATAACATAACATAACATATGCATCATAAATAAAATAAGATCACATCGCACTGTGAACAGAAGAAGTAACTTATAAGAGTATATTATATAAGGCTCTTATTGTAATTATACATCATAACATTATAACCACGTATATCAATTATGAATGCATCTAGTCCCACTAATGCAACAAATAGTGTGTCCCATAAAAACCCTTTTTATGAAGCAAATGTTGAAAACGGTTATGAGTCCAACAAAAAACATTTAGACCGTTCCTAATAACCATGGCTCTTGATACCAATCTGTAACACCCCCAAAATGGTCCAAAGGCGAGAATAAGGGTCCAGGCGTGTTACATTCAAGATCAAGCAGCACAAGATATATATAAGAACGACACAAAAAGTCATTTAAATTGATACATTGGATTTAATTAAAAGACATATTACAAAAGCTTATAGCTTCACTTGTTCCTTGTTTAATATTACAAAAGATGACATAGATTTCCCAAAATATGATATAAAAGTCTTTAAGCGTGCAATCCAAAACGTAACCCAATGCATCTTTGGCACCTCGTGCCTATTGACCTTCCAGAAAACATTGCTTAAAATGTCAACAATAATGTTGGGTGAAGTTCATAGGTTTTATGTTATTAAAATATGCAGGACCGCAAGGACATACCCGTGATGTTACAAGCATATGCAAACAATCCCAAAACAAGAATTACATTTACACTAAGCTCCTGACACTGAAGCACCGTAACGTCTTTGTTCGCACAAATCACACAGGTCCCGAAATGATGTTTCTAAACCCCAAAAACCCTGGGATTCACAGCTATAAACGTTCATTCCCGGTGATAGCTAGTCAACCAAACGGGAGGGTTCATTTCCCCAAATAGATTCAATTAAATAACTTTCGCACTCACATAATGTAATTCCCAATTTTTACTACATCCATAAAATATAACAGTTCAGATAATGGCTTAACTTGGGTAAACCGCTACTTAGGCAAACATGTAATCAATGTAAAAAATCCACTTTGCGTCAATTTGTAAAAACAAAGCATGTGTCAACCCCCTAAAAAATAGTAAATCAGTAAAAAAACTGTAAAAAGAGTGGGGCCATGAACTCACCTTAGAGTGAGTGATCTGATAACAAAAAAACCCAATTAAAAACGCTCACGCTAACGCTCAAAATGCACCCTAGTAAATATAGGTCGAATCGGTAATCAAGTGCACGTTCTAACAACATCTGCTAATAATCCTAAATAGTTATCATCGTACTAACGTTCGTAGCAATCATAATTTAAGAGTGTCATGACATGACGTACGAGAGTTAGGACACGTAAAAAAATCGTAAAATCAACAACTCGTCCGTACGATACGCCATCCGAAAGCGCCTCATTATGAAACTCCTAGTATTATAGCACTTAATAACTAATAAACATATATAATCTATATAAGCTATATCACCATCTATTTGTTAAGTGAAATAGTAATTATAAAGTAAAAAACGTTTATAAATACTTTACTCCATTACACTAAAAATGACATAACTTTGTCGTTTTAAGCCCGTTTCTTCCGCGTTATCTTTTCATACGCCCACATCAACTTTTTAAAAGATGAGTGATCATAAAATCATATTTTTAGTTATTGAGATCATTGAATGAATAGTTATTTACTTTTTCATAACAGCCAAAAATCATTTTTATACTTTTAATTAACGTAAAAACCCGTTTTAGCCGTAACTTATTCGTCATAGCTCCGTTATTTTAGCGATTATTCGATCACGTTCTCGTAATTGAAAAAACGTTATATCATAATAGTTTGGGGGTGGGGGAACAGGGGTTTAAAAGTATAAGTTTCTGTGGTGAATAGGACTTTTATAAAAATGTTTTATAAAAGTATTACTATCGATACTTGTAAATGGATTGCGTATCTTCTTTCGTTTATTAAACGGTTTTTTTCGAGTTCTTTAAGAACCCCTCTGAATCCTTGTGACAGTAGTATTTTAATAAATAAAAAACATATATGTAATTTTTGAATTACATAAACAGCCCCTAAGATATTATTTCCCAAAAATGTGTTTAAAACTATGTTTTTTAGGACTTTCTAAGCTTTACCACTTTGTTATAAACCCTTAAGAAACCCTAGTATCTATGTCTTACATATATTAGGTCCATTAGTTTATGTTTTGTCATGTGAGTCCAAGAAAACAAATTTAACATGTTATTCTACCATTTTCACTAGTAACTCAATAAGTTGACTTGAAACCCCAAATTTACACTTAAACATTTTTTTACTACTTAACCAACATGTTAAAACCACTTATAACATCCCTTTAACATAATATTATCATCCATATGAACATAAATAAGTGTACAAAATACATTAAACAATGTAAAAAAATCCAGTGTTCACATATTCAAAAGTACCCTAGATGGTGATTTAACTTAGTAAAGCATATGAACACATAAAATCTTAGTTATGAAATGATTAAGCTTTTGATATAACCTTGTGTGGATGAGTAGAGATGATAACAACAATCACACCCTTGTGATTAAACCTGCTGGCTTGAAAATTAGATGAACCCTAATTTTTTACCAAAAACCCTAATCTTGCAATATCTTCTTAAAAACCTTTCAAAGCTTTAAAACCAAACCCTCAATTCTTCTGAGAAACCTTAAGTATGAATTTGTAAACTCTAAATATTGGAGAAATGAAAATTCAAGCAATGGATTGTGTTTTCTAAGGTTTTGAGCCGTGAGTTTGAGATAGAAGAGAGAAAGAGTTTTTGTGATTTTTGGCTAAGTGTTTAATGAAGAAAGGAGTGTTATGCATGCTATTTATAGAGAAAATATGTTAAATTAACCTAACCATGGTTTACTTATCTAACCCATGTGTAATTGAAATGTATCCTTATAATATCTAGATATATATAAGTATCAAGAAATTTAGGGCAAGTTAGATATCACTTGGTTCTATCTTGAAAATTTACCGGCCACCTTAGGCTCCATCGTGATGTTAATAATGGAAAAAAAAAATTTTTATGTTGGGTAATTGGGTATAATCTCGTGGTATTTATTTTAAGCGTAGTTATGGTTTTGTTGGTGCTTCCAGGAATGCCGAAACGCGTTTTCTCGCGAAACGTAAGCATTTTACGTAGCCAATAAAAATAAGATGAACAAAGTTATTAATTATCCTCTAAATAATCATATAACACTTGTTTCATGTAAACATTTAATTGTTTAATGCCCGTTTACATTGAATGATCATTTTTAGTTTACGCGATTTAACTTAACGTTTACGGTTTAAGAGCAAACGCGTACAATACTAAAAATAATTGGTGACTTTATTAACGTCGTACATTGTCCTAAAACACGAGGTGTTATAGAATAAGCTCAAATAAGCTCACCCGAGCTTATTTTTCAGCTTAATAGTTTCATATAAACTTATATAAGCCAAGTGAATGCTTATGTGCTTTTAAAATCATAAATGGGCCTTTAAATTTCTTAATGGGCCTTAACGGACCCATAAGCCTAAATAAGCTCATCCTAGCTTAATTATAAGCTGCCACGGCTTATATGGCTTATTGAAGCTTAATAAAACCTATTACCACTTGTTAAAACTTAGTTGGGCTAAAAATGTAATTTTTGTAAGTTAAGGGACTAAAAGTGTCAAAAATGGAAACTTAGGGTAGAAACTGTCAAAACTAAATTTTATAAAGTCTAGGGACTGTTTTGCCATCTCTGAAACATGAGGGACTGTTTTGAAGGTATAAGGACCAAAAATTTCAATCTTTCTAAAGTTGAAGGGCTAAAAGTGTAAATAAAGAAACTTAGGGGTTTAAAAATATAAATAACCTATTTTTGCATAAACCTAGGGACTGATTTGGTAAATCTAGAAAACCTAAGGGTATTTTATGAACGAAAGTAATTTTAACAAACACTTAACGAATCGGACAAGTTGGTATATAATTTTCTGAATATTATACGAAATTAAAACCGACTTAATAAAATATGTAGATTTATTAATAACGTTTAAACATAATACTTGAACGAGTGTAATCCGAATACATCCCAAGAGCCATCAAGTAAAGACAAATTCAATAAACATGTGCCCCACTACACAAGTGATAACAATATATATTAATTTACAATTTATTTTAGTTTATGCTATAAGTTGTTAGCCTAAACTTGTAGACTAAGACTGGCCGTATTTACTTAGGTATTTGACAGTGTGATTCATTTGCCATACTTGGATATATTTATCATTCACAGAGAACTACCTGCTAAGGTGAGTTCATATCCCTATGCTTTACAATTATTTAAATGATTTACATCTTTGGGGTGAGAACATGCTTTGTTTTACAAATGGGACGCAAGTGTACATTTTATACAATGATTACGTGTTTGCCTAAGTAGCGATAACCCACTGAGCCCATTATCATGAACTGTTAATTACTAGATTGAGAGCGCGAGTGTTATAAATAGATCTATTTGGGATTGACATCCCCGTTTGGGTGAGTAGCGCTTACTGTGCTGGTTTGCCGGACAACAAACGTATACCATGTTGGATTTGGGATGTTGCGGGTTACAACATCATTCACGGGTAAATGTTGGCAAATTTATTGCATTCATACATGTCGAGCTTCAGTGTCATGAGCTTAGGAAAACGTAATTACTTTTTATGATGTTCACATCTGTTGCTAAATCATACACTTGGAAATCTTGTGGCACTTCAATTGATTTACATAAACCTATGTATTCATCAACTTTATGTTGACATTTTAAGCATGTTTTTCTCAGGTCAATAAGGCACGAGGGGCCAAGATTCATTGGGGGTCACTCTTTGGAGAGTAAGTACTAAAGATTTGGGGCGTATTACATTTTGGGAACATTTGTTATAAATCAAAATCTTTACTTATATTGTCGAACAATTTGAAGCCATGAGCTTATGTAATGAACAAGTATTTTGTTAATCCAATGTATCTTTCTAATACGACACGTTTAGTGGTCATTCTCATATCTTGTGCTATTGATCTATGAAGTAACACCCTTGGATATTTAATATTCCGTTGCTACCCAGATTTGGGTGTGTTACAATAACTCCTGACACCAGTCATACTTCTTGAGCATCCACTATCCAGGTACCAAATGGGCTCCCTGATGTGTCTCTACCCAAATAATAAACTTGGGTTAGTTTCTTTTGTGAACCCACTTTTTGGTGGGCTCCCTAGCATTTGTAGCCTAAATTTTCTCACCTCTTTTGAAGTGATCAAACTCATTATGGTCAGTGGTGGAGTGTACAATGCTTCCACATGTATTACACTTTACATCAATTGAAGACTCACTAGACTGGGAGGACTCAACTAGTACTCCTCCTCTGATATGAATGCCATAATTATGTCTTCAGGTAAAGTGATCATAACTTCTATAGATTTCACACTCAGGGTAGTTTCTACAATCATCAGGTATGTGATCATTGAAACCACAGTGTGTGCATAGTGAGAAAGGCTTTGCCTTTACTTTCAGGATCTACTTGGAAGGAGATGCATACTGATAAGGTTGAGCCTTGTAGTTATCACTCCTTTTTAGGGAAGCAGTATACATTTCATGATCTGAGGTCCTATGATCCCCTCTTTTGCATATCATGCAGTAAAGAATCCTATAGTAATCATCAGTTGAGTGATTAGTATAGTGACAGAGTTCATACTTAAGTTATGGTTTTTGAATAGGCTTAGGCCTCAGTGACTTTGATGAGCTAGTATTTTAAACTTTGGGTTTAGAATCTTGACTTATTTTTGACGAGTCAACTGACTTAGATGACTCAGTCTGTTGAATCTGTGAACTTGATTCTTGAGTCTTTTGGGTAGAATTGACCTTTTCATCAATTAACATCTGAACAAGTTTAGTTAATTCATTTATCTTTGATTCTTGTTCAGTATCCTTGACTTCAGTAGTAAATGAAGGTGTGGTTGGCTCAGTCTCACTAATAGTGATAGTTCCTGAAACACTCTTGTTTAAAGAATCATGTGTTTTAGGATTTATATGTTTCATGATACCTAAGCCTGATCTCTCTTTTAGAGAGTGGGGTTGGAAGGTTAATGGCAATACTGATAAGTGTAAAATACACATATCTGTTTATACCTAAAATAGCCTAATTAAACCCAAAACAGACTAAAAATGGCAAAAATATACTTGTTTTTGTATTTTGTGTGTGTAGGTACGGATATATCAAAAATCACAAGAAAACAGTCAAAACCGGGCAAACACGGGAAACGGAAGAGCACAAGAGAAGCCAGAAATTCAAAGCCAAAGCCAGAAAATGTCAACCTTCAGTCAAATTGGTCAAACCTTGGTCAACAGAAGTCAACCCACAAAAGGACAAAAACCCAAAATTACCATTTCAGTCCCCCAAGTTCCAAAAAAAATACACAAATAGTCCTTGTCCCTTTAATGGGCCTTAAAACCCTTAAGAACCACTCGGATCCAAAGCCCAAAACCTAAAGGCCCATTTACTATTACCCGGCCCAAAACCTAATCCATTTCCCTTTTTACTAAACCATAGGGATCTTTTCTGCCTAAAACAAAAGATATTTTGCACTAAGACTTTCGTTTCATAAAGAGAGGGACTCAAAATGCAAATACCCCAAACTCATACCCCTTTTTAACCCCTAGTCAAAAATAAGCGGGTAATATGGTTTTGTACTGTTCATCGTCTCTTCCAAAACTTAACCATGGGTAAAACAAAGGGGTTTTCTCAATTGAAGGGCGACAACGACAATTCAAGAGCTCAACAACAGGATGGCAAGGACAAATTTGTCAAATCAATGGCTTCTCATTAATCACTCAAGCAAGAAGCCACGTGGAATGGAGATAGCACAAGGAAAAGAGTCATTTTGCATTAGGATAACTCACATAACTAGCACAATGGTGTCACATCAAAGGATTGCCAGCTTGGCAATCCGTGTGACAACCATTTGATCTAACGACTCAAAATCATGATCCAATGATTGGATATTTATACGGATGTGATTCGAAAGTGAGCATGAAGAAAAGCAGCCTAGAGTTATCGATCACTGGCTATAAATAGCCTCACACCTCACACACACATTTCTAGTTTTTTTTTAGTAGCTTTTAGTGTAGCTTAAAATTTCCTTTTTAGCTTAAATGTAATTTTTCTTAAATGTCTTGTAATTTCCTCTTTTCAGCATTGTAATCTAGTTTTCATTAATAAAAATCAGTGTAACTTTGTTTTATCTTCACTCTTAAGCTCTCATTTTTCTTTAAATATTAAGCTATAATCTCATAAGCTACTCAAAAGCTCTTACTAGTCTATAAGCTAGTAATTGAGCTTAATTCAGTCTAAATTTACTTAAATAATAAAACTAGTTCAATACCTTGTCTTATTTGGATTAAAAGCTAAATGGAAGGGGAGTCAATTGTGGAAGGACTCCCATGGACTTATACTGGCTTATTCTAAATAAGCCAGAGCTGTTGATTAAGCTCAATTGAGCCTTAGCTTCTGTTTAGCTGAAGCTTAAAGTAAGTTTTCACTTAATTTCTTAAACTCTTTAATATTTAGTTCAACTAGTGCTTAATAGTGTAGATTTGTTTTATAGCTTAAACTGTTTGCTTATTAGTGCTTATTACTCTTTACTAGTGTTTATTAAGTGCATTTGATTATCTGTTTTTGCTTAAATTAGTTTAGATCTTGCTATAGCTTAGTTTTTCTTAAAATCAGTCATAAAAACATAAAAAGCCAAAAATATAGTAGCATAGTTTTAAATCTTAGAATCTAGTTAATTCAGTTGTTGATTTAAGTTGGTTAGGTTTGTTATAAGCTCATCAATGTCTGGTAATCAAGTTTCATTCTCTAGTTTTTAAATCTTAAGTTATTTCAAAATCTGTCATCCTGATAAGGGGTGTTTGGTTTAAGGTGATTTGACCTCAAAAAGTCAAAGGATCTTGTGCATTTTATTTGAGACAGCTTTGATTTCACTTATAACCATTAGGAATAGAGTTTTTAGAACTTAGATTTCAAAGATGAACAAGTTAGGGCTTAAATAAGTGGTTCTGCACCAGGGGAGCTTATCCCTATTTGATTGCTAGCTTAATTTTGATCCAAGCATTTAAGGATAGGATAGTGCTTGTATTTGCTTCAAACACACTCAAATAGAGTGAGTAATACAGGTTATCCCTTGAGGATACCTGCACATTTGTATTTACCTACTGTTATTTGCATCAGCAAATGCAGTTAGTACTGCTTCCTTTTCATCTTCATTTTAAGCTAGTTAATATTAGATTTAGGTTCTTAATTTTAGCAAGCTTATAGTATAGATATAGCTTAGCATAGATCAAAGTTTGTTTTCTAATTTATAGCTGATTTCTTAGATTGCATTTGCTGTCAAAAGTTTATAAAAGTCATAAAAAATTCAAAAACAATAGTATTAGAAGAGTAGGTTTAAATTTAAGATTCTTAGCTTGTAGAAGTAGTTTTTATAATTGAAATTAATAGCCTGTAGTTAGGTTGTTAAGTGCTCATAAGCTCAAGCTATGTCTCAGCTTATTGAGCTTATTAGCTTTATAGAATTTTGAATCATTTATGCATTTTTCTGAGTTTACTCTCTTGAGCATTAGATTTAAAGGATTTATTGTGTTTCTAGCTTATTTTGCTTTTCATTTTTAGTTCAAATACTTCATAAGCTGCTTAGAACTTCTTTTGTCTTTGAATTTGAGCTTAAATTAAAGCTTGTGCAAGCTTGCTTATACGTCCAAACAAGAAAATAGTAAGCCAACAGCTTACTTACTGATCTGTTTATTTCTTAAGCTTTTAAAAAGCTTATTTTAGACTTTCAGCTTATACACCTTTCATTAAAGTTGTTCAAAAAAGTGAGTTTTATAAGTTTCAATATTTAGTTTTTGATAAAAAGCAAAAATAAAAAAATGGCAAAAAGGGGTTGCCAGACCTCGAACCCAAGACCTCTCACTCAAAGACCTAACGTGTTAACCAATATTCTACAATAGCTCATCCGTCATCATACCATTCCATTTAATTAATAAACACGTTTTAACTTTCTTTTCTCTAAATAAGCCGTAGCATAATAAGCTATTTTCACAGTAAGTAAGCATTTCTCAGCTTTAAGTTTGATTAAGCTGAGTTGTGTCTTTTATTTTTCTAGTAATCTTTGTTGCATCATAGACTTTTCCTGAATTTTTCACATTTTTCCATTAATTAGTTTATTTTCTATGATTTTTTGAATGTTTAAATTTTAGAAATTACATAAAAAATAGAAAAAGTTTCAGAAAATTACAAAAAAATAGTTTTTAGCATTAGATTAAATACTTATAAGTTTACATTCAGAAAAATTATTTTCAACACTTTTAGATTATAATCTTCATTTTTTAGCTTTTATTTTTAATTTTAAAAATAGGATTTTAATTTTAAAAATAGTTAAAAATAATTTTCTGAGTTTTTATGTTACTGTAGACTTTTCTAAGTTTAAAAATCATTTTTTTAATTTTTTAGGACTTAATTTGCTATTTTTTAGGATTTAATTAGATTTAATTAGTTTTTAATTCATAATAAATTCAAAAACAATCAAAAAAATGTTTTTCTTTTTCTTAAAATTTTCTTTTGTCCTAATTTAGGTTTAAAATTTTATTTTGCATTTTTAGGGGTTAATTTTAAAGTATTTGCTTAATTGTCACGTTTTATTTGTTTCCCGTTAATTAGTTTAAGTGTTTAATTGCTTTTAATTGTTCATTTTAATTGTTGCTTTATTTAGTAGTTATAAATAATCAAAAATATCTTTTCTCTCATTCAAATCATAATCCGAGCTAAAATGTGATTTCAATTTCACAAGTCGTTGGGAAAACGACCCGGGTGATCATTCTTCCCGGTTAAATATACATATTATATATTATATATATCTTTTAGAGTGAGCTTTTCTTAAGGGAGACTTTAGAAAAGTTCTTAATTGCTCTTTTAGAAATATTATCATATATTTTATAGCGTATATAAAACTAACCATCAATGAGCGACTTTAAAGATTCATCATTTTACAACAACACCGAGAGAAGAATAATTACTACTGAGGAAGAGGATTATTATCTTTGGGATCAACTTAAGAGTAGCAATGTAGATATTTATAGGCCATTCATTAGTCTATGCATTGTTGAAGACCCTATATGGGACAAGATATCTCATAAGCTTAAAGAACCTCTTCGTCACACTCATGTTGATTAATGTGTGTGTTGTCAACTACAACACATGACAGAAAAGAATGTGCATGCTCTTTGCAAGGAAATGCGAGAAATACCTGCATCCATTAACAATGACCTAAAGGTGTTAACCGCGATCATTGAGGAGATTGCTTAAGTCATTCTTCAAGATCAAAATGAAGAATGAACTAAAAAAGACAACCAACTTAGCAATTGTCTCTTTGGGAGAAGTCAAGCCTTGCAAGAAGAAATGTAGTATAGGCTTTCTAGATTGCCTTGTATAGGTTGTAGCTAGAAGATGAATGATATATGTTGTGTGTTGCATGTTTTATGTAAAATAAAATGCTTGAATGGTTCTTGGTTAATATTTCTTCACTACAACATAATGGGATGAAATTATGATATAATTGTCTAAGAATGCTTGATGTGCTGTCGTGTAGGGTTAATTTATTAATTACCAAGTTTTAGTTTATATTTAGCCGACTTATCCTAAAACAACACTTTAACGGGCAGTGTACCCGATCGGGTGGAGATTCGTGGTAAGTAGGGTGTCAAACACTAACAGCGAGGTCGTTAACCTTATATTATATTAGTATTTTAATTAATTTAATTAAGTTAATTCTAATTACTTGTTAAACCTATGCTAAACCTAGTTCTAATGATAATGGGGGTTTTCAGCCTGAGAGATTGGCATAGGTTTTATGGTAACAATAATCAATTATAAACGCAATAAACATGCAAGTAAACAATCAGAAGATAAAAGAGCGGTACAAGCCAAATGATAGAAAACTGTATTAGCCATATTAAATCCGATTAAATGCTGGTTTGTTTGTTTAGTGCAATGATTTCTTATCTTGAAGCGGCATATCATTCTTAAGACTTAGGCGGGACATCATCCTAAGACCTAGACACGTTGAATCCTGTCACAATTAACGTATCCGCATAAAGCATCCTTTTAGTTTAATTATAATCTATCTAGGGATTAAAGCAATGGTGATCTTGTTAAACCCTAGCCCATCGAGACTTTACCCACTTACTGTTTGATGGTATTTTATATACTGGTAGTTCACTGTTCAAGTCTTTATCAATTAATTAAGAACATACTTGTTGAAACATTACGGGTCACCTGCCGGTCCAACTAAGCTCATAATTTAAAGACAAAGATAGAACATTATTTGTGATCCTATTGGTCCAGTAATATAAAACACGATATGGAGAGCTATCCCAGTATCTAGTTCACTTGTTAGGCATAACTAGACCCAGTTGAATGATAGGTCGCATATTCAAACACGTAGACAAGTATCATGTGATAAACATAATTAAACTTTCAATGATAAATTAAGAAATCGAGTTTAAAACAAACCAAACATTAAATCTTTATTAAGATGGCTAATACCCGAGGGTATTAGCCCATAACCATTGTAATTATACAAGCGTGATCAAATAACCAAGGTAAACTAAACGTATTACGGAACTATACCCAAAATTAAATGATTACAAGAGTATAGGAATTACATAGTCTCTTCTATGGAATCGTGATTGATGCTTGACCTTTGGCTGCTCTTCTTCTCTTTAGAAAATCGTCTTTTATGTGTATGGAGTATATGATTTTGCACACTAAAAACTCGTTTTTGAGTCTTTTATTTTTAGCCTCTGAAAATTGATGGATACGTCGTATTGAGTGAGGTCAATACGACGTATATGGGTGTTTTCCTTAGAGTGCGCACTAAGTTTATAATCAATTAGATATATCTTCCCAAATTATATTTATTCATCAAATCTCTGAATGTCTATCCAGCTGGATACGGCGTATGAAGGAGCTTGGATACGTCGTATTGGGAATTGAGAATGCACGTTTTCTTGTGAAGTCCAGGCGCTGATACGCCGTATCTTCTTTTGTAGATACGACATATTGAGTAGAAGTAAGCAATCTTTAAATATCATCGTTTAAGCTCCAAAAAGTGCGCCTTTTAGCATGTCTTCACAAATCACTCCAAAATTACTGCAATTTACAACTTTAAGCAATTAAGTAACGATTCTTGCAATAATTATATAAAAGTGGATAATTTATTCGGGATAAATGATGGTATAAATGTAATGTTATTTGATGTCATCACCTGCAGCATCAAGTTTTTGGCACCGTTGTCGGGGAATAGTCTAGGTTTTAAATTCTATTTAGCTTAGGTCTACTCACTAGATTCCTGTCAGGTGAGATTTTTTTATATTCTTGTTAAGTAGTTTTCTTGTATTTTATCTTTTCTTTGTTTCCTTTGTTTTGTCACCATTCCTATGTTAACCATCATGGGAGAAAATGACTAACCACGTACCTTAGGAATTATTCCTGATCTAGTAATGAGGGCTATCGTAACACTATTGAGCTACTCGAAGGAGCGATTGTGTCATCTCTGCCATCCAGTTGGTGCAAAACGGATGTGCATTCCATGGACTCTGGTCTGAAAACCCAAAATAGCACCTTAAGGATTTTCTTAAAATTGTTGACTCACTTGAACATAATGGTGCCGATAAAGAGAGAACACGTCTCCATTTATTCCAATTGGCTTAAACATTTACCCGAGGGATCCATCTCCACTTGGGAGGATCTCACTACCCGTTTCCTTGCTCTGTTTTTCCCATCGAGAAGAACTACTAAACTTAGAAATGACATCTTGATGTTCCAACAACATCATGGTGAATCTTTTTTCGAAGCATGGACTCGTTTCAAGGACTTAGTCCAAAAAGTACCTTATTATAGCATACATCTTTGGCTTCAAATCCAAATTTTCTATTAATCCTATTTACTATCCTCTTAAACGCGAAATTGACCACGCTTTCGGTGGCAAACTTTATGCGAAGAGTGACGAAGAACCTTGGGAAATCATTGAGGACCTCTCCCTCTATGACAATGAAAGTTGGAATGACCTAAAGGATCTCGCAAATCCGGTCAAGGAAATCTCTTTGCCTCAAGATGTCCTGAGTACATCTGACCGATGACTTATTGAGCTTGAAGATCAAATAAACTACTTTCTTAAAGGGCCAAAAACACCATCAAGAACAAACCTAAAACAAGTCCCTCAAGCATATGCTAACGTAGTTTCTTCAAACCAATGTGCATCAAGCTTTCTCGAACCACCGAAGCCGAATTCCTTTACTTTTCAAAAACGTGCTTACCCTGAACTCTAACAACGAACATGCGAGCCTAGCTTCGAAGTTTGAGTGCAAAGTTATATGGCAGCATACACAGAAAGAATAGCTATCTATAAGCAAAGGGAGGAAATTAATAAAATAATGAT
>BQNB010007815.1:66926-92212 GCA_026074375.1 Tanacetum coccineum | reverse complement strand
ACCTTGTATCATACATATAGACAGTAGATTTTTCTGATTGTTAATAAAGGCTACCACACTTATTTATCTTTTAAGCTGAAAACAATCGATTACAATGCTTGATAGAACTTAATTTGTAAAGGGTACTCTATAGTAGTTTTTAAGGCATTTCACTCCATTCTGAAATCGAGGAAATGATGCCAAGCGAGCCATTGAATATAATGGTAGTAAATGTTATCGTTGCTTTCGAATTACGAAAAATAAATGTAAGTTCATTCAACCCATCAATAATAACATCAGTGTGCATACAATAAACTTGCTGTAACATATACCAGTTGCTATGTAATGAAACGTAAATTGAAACGTGATGACACCTTTAAGGGAAGAAGACTCGACTAATTAGCACATTTTTAGGCTGCGATGTACAATTTTGTGTAACATTTTATTTGTTATTTTTCTGTCATTATATCGTCTACATTTTGATAATAGATAACCATGAAACCATCAATGAAGAATGAAGAAATGGTTATACAATGGGCTGACTGCATATGATGGTAACCCAAAAGGCCAAAAGTTTAGAAGTTGATTTGTCCATTAATAAGTTCTTGGGCCGGGCCTAAATTGCTCGGAGTTGTATAACCTTAATTTAAACGACTTCTATACGTTTACATAATTGCATAAACTTAAGCTCAAAAGTTAAGATCTACAATCTTCGAAAAGGAGAATCAGGGCCGTCTCGTCAGTTTCGGTGGCCTCGTGCCATTACTGAACATAGGCCCCCAAAAATATTACATATGTATTAGTAGTGCATTAAATTTTTTGGCCCTCCACAAACGGTAGTCCTGCACTGGCATCACTTGCGCTCCATTAAAGACGACCCTTATCAGCACCAAATAGCGAAAGTCGTACATGTAGGCTATGTGTGATTCTACGTCTTTAACTTTTAAAAGAGACCGAACCCTTACATTATTACGTAGTAGTTTAGTTTTAGAAATAGAGTTAGTCATAGTTTATGCATGACTAGCATTTGTTTAGTAATAAAAAAAGGAATGACTCACTTCAAGAAAAAGTAGAACAGGTGACGAAGTTTTCCCGGGCGACATTTGTCGCCCGGGAAAACCCACTAAACGACAAAAGTCTGTCCGACGTGGCACAAATTCTGATAGACTTTTTAGTCAAAGTTCGAAAGAGAAGTTTTCCCGGGTCGCCGACAATGTCCGCCCGAGATAAGTTTTTTTTTTGGGGGTATAAAATTTGACCAAAACATCAACGAAAATCATGGCGTCCAATTTTTCCCGCTCATCTTTCCCGGGCGACATGTCGCCCGGGAAAGTTTTATTATTAAAGAAATAATTCACCGTGAATTTTTAAGGTTGTAGTGATTAGTGGTAATTTAACCGTGTTTTAAACTTCTCTACGGTGAATATTTTATCATAAAAAATAACAAACCGTTTTTTAATATATTTAAAACTATAAATTTTTTTTAATAAAACCATTTCCCGGCGACATTCGCCCGGGATACCTTTTAATAAAAATATATAGTAAATTTACACAGTTTTTAATATAAAAATACTGTATAATTTTTTTAATAAAATATTTTCCCCGGGCGTCATGTCGCCCGGGAAAACCTTTTAATACAAAAATATACGTTTTTAAATCATATTTGTTTATAGAATATATTTTATAATTATATATTATTATTTATAAAATAATTATTATATATTTGATAAATAATAACTATATAAGAAAAGCACTCTCGTTTTCTCGGTTCGGTCAGGATATGCACTACCCTTCTATAATTCAACATGATATACCGTAACTTTTTCAAGATGCACATTCGTCACGTAATCACAAAAACAAACATTTATTTAGTTAAATATTATACATACCCACTTGTATTCATCACAAGCGAGGTCTATACCGAAAATCAAACTGTGAGTTACAAACAACACTTAAACATATTAGACTGATAATCATACGAGACTTACAAACAGACACTTAAAGCATACGAATTACATTCCAAATGACAAACTACTCCAAATCATGTTTTCCCAAGTCATTGTAAACTTCGTGAAGTTGTGGCAGGCTGAATTAAGTGGTGGTTGTTTCCGGATTCTAATACATTCTAACATTGCCTCGAGTACCGTTATCTTATCAAGCAAGTGCTTGCAGTTTGAGCCTCTGCATTTCTTAAAGCTTCCTTGATGAAAAAATTTGAGTCGATGATGAACCTGGGAGATAAATTGATCGTTGAAGCTCCCTGGAGAATAAATTGAGTCCGATGAAGATCCTGGAGAATGAATTGGAGTCGTTGAAGCTCCAGGAGGAACAACCAGTAGAACGGACCTCGTTCATCTTTCCATAAAAAAAAGTACATCCAAAGTGTCTTCAGATAGGCTGTTAAAGATATAGCTAATAAGTTTTTTTACAACTAACCACATTATTTATAATTACAACAAAAAAAGCATGTATTGTTCACGCTTTGATCGTGGACATGCATAGTATAGTTTACCACGGGTTTAGTTTATACGACTCTCGCAACTAAATCTCACGATCTCCACAAGGACACCAAAAGCTTCATATGGCACTCATCGTCACCATATAGCATTAATGTTTCGTGGTTGTGATAGGTAAGAATTGTTGAATCTGTGGGTGATTTGAGGAAACATCTGCTTTTATGGTAAAAAAAAAAGTTTTTTTGAGGAGAATTTGGCGGGAGTCATAACCATAACCACATATCGAACTCGTCCGTTGAACGACTAAATGCACACGATAACACATTGACTCCTACGTTGAACGTCTAATGTCAATCGCCAACAACACCGATCATCCGTTGACTCTAATGTACAACGACATCATATCAATACATCCGTTGAACGTCTAATGTACAAACAATAACATATCGACTCATCCTTGCACAGTCTAATTGTACAACTTAAAACATGACTCATACGTTGAACGTCTAATGTACAACGATAACACATTGACTCATCCGTTGAACGTCTAATGTACAACGATAACACATTGACTCATACGTTGAACGTCTAATGTAGAACGATAACACATTGACTCATACGTTGAACGTCTAATGTACAACGACAACACACCGAGTCATCCGTTGAACGTCTAATGTACAACGACATCATATCCAGTCATCCGTTGAACGTCTAATGTACAACAATAACATATCGACTCATCCGTTGAACGTCTAATGTACAACGATAACACATTAAATCTATCCCGGGCGACATGTCGCCCGGGAATCTTAAAAAAATATATTCAAAAACTATTCCCGGGCGACATGTCGCACGGGATTCGTTTAAATAAATATTTGTTAAAATATATATTTAAATCTTTCCCGGGCGACATGTCGCCCGAGATTCACATTATTAATTTATTTAATAAACTTATTTTTAACATTTTCCCGGGCGACAATTATGACTAATCAATTAATTAATTTTTGTATCCCGGGCGACATGTCGCCCGGGAATACCTTCCACCGTGGCACTTAATTGTTTGACTGAAACTGTGTGGGCCCGGCGATGTCGCCCGGGAAAGGTATCCCAGCGACAAGTCGCCCGGGATACCCCGGATTTGTCGCTGGGGAATATAGCAAATGTTGTAGTGTCACACAGAAAATTAGCTGAGATCAATCAGTTTAATTCGAGTAGTACGACTGCCTCCTAACCATCTGGTAGGGTAATGTGTTTTGTACCAAGCTAGAGTAAGATCGATTTCCATTTTTAAGTACGTCGGTATTTACAAGCATTTATATAGCGGCATATATGTGATGGCAAATGTCAAATCTCATCTGATAGCTAGCGACGTAAAGACTAAAGATCTTAAATGATTTATTGACGCGCATAAAGACTAGTGATTTTATGCAGTTGCAGTAAAACATATACGTATACGTACTCCGTATTAATACTTGTTTTTGATAATATAATGCTAGTGACGAATGATCGAGATAGAATATGCTATATATGTTTGTTGTATTATGCAAACAAAATGAAAATGGCATGATACAAATATTTGATAGTTACTGTGTGGTGAAAAAGAAAAGAGAAAGGTTGTTAGATGTTTTTGTCAAATCATACAGGTTGGAGAGCATAACACATTAATTACTTGTCTAAAATTTGTGAGCAAAAGATTGCTTAACTTAATTATATCTCAACTGTATTGTTGAATTGGTGTCCATTTGAATCCCTATATATACTAGTGATTTTGATATGATTCTTCACACATTGTCTTGTAAGTCATCATCAGTAAACCATTAAACAAGGATTTATGATGGGTTTTAAGATTTTACTTTTTGCATTTATTGGCATTTTAATTTGCACCATTAACATTGTTGGTGGTAGAAAGCATCCCGAAGAGGAAGAAAAGACACTTATTGGACATGGAGGGGGCATAGGAGGTGGAGCGGGATTTGGAGGTGGTGCAGGTTTCGGTGGTGGCATTGGTAAGGGTGGTGGTGGTGGTGCAGGGTTTGGAGGTGGAGGTGGTAGTGGAGCAGGAGGTGGTGGTGGAGTAGGTGGCGGTAATGGCGGTGGGATTGGTGGTGGTGGTGGTTCCGGAGGTGGAATTGGTAAAGGTGGTGGAGGTGGAATTGGAGGCGGTTCTGGAGGAGGGATTGGCGGTGGAGGCGGAGAAGGTGGGGGCATCGGCAAGGGTGGTGGTGGAGGAATAGGAGGCGGATCTGGAGGTGGAGAAGGTGGGGGCATCGGCAAGGGTGGTGGTGGAGGAATAGGAGGCGGATCTGGAGGTGGAGAAGGTGGGGGCATCTGAACTGTGGTGGTGGAGGATAGAGTGTGAAGAAAGGTGTTGGCATCGGTAAGGGTGGTGGAAATAGGAGGTTGAAATGGTGGAGGTAATGGTGGTGGAGGTGGTTCCGGATGTAGGAAATGGTAAAGGATGGTGGATGTGGAAATGGAGAGGTTCCGGAGGAGAGGAATTGGCGTGGCGGATGGAAGATAGGAGGGGGCATCGTGCCAAGGATGTGTGGTGGAGGAATAGAGCGGATCAGTGAGGGTGGAAAGGAGGGAAGTCAGACGGCAATGAGGGAGGTTGAGTAATAGAGGCGGATTCTGAGGTGGAAGAAGAGTGGGGGCATCGTCAAGGGTGATAGGTGGAGGAATAGGAGGCGGATCGTGGTAGGTGGAGAAGTGGAAGGGGGCCAAATCGGCAAGGGTGGTTGGGAGTAATAGGAGCGGTATCTGGAGTTGGAGAAGGTGGGGGGGCATCTGTCAAGGTGGTGGAGAGGAATAGGAGGCGTTATCTGGGAGGTGTTAGACGGGGGGCATTGCAAGGGTGGTGTAGGTGGAATATAGGCGGTTCAGGAGGTGGATGAAGGAGGCGTGCATTGGACAGGAGAGGAAAGTCGGTGTAGGAGGTGGTTTTGGAGGTGGAATTGGCGGTGGTAGTGGAGTAGGGGGTGGTTCTGGAAGTGGATTTGGTGGTGGAATTGGTAAGGGTGGTGGTGGTGGAGGAGGATTTGGAGGCGGAGGTGGAGGTGGAGGCAACGAAAAAGGAAGACAATGGCCCTAATTTTTGAGCTATAACCATAGAAACTATTGGGAACTAGATGTTTGCTAGCTATAAATCCTATATATATAAAAGCATGCATAATATGGTTTTGTAATCTAAAATGCATGTGTTCAGCATATATGTCCATCTATGTATTTTGTGTCACGTAAAATAATAAAAGCCTCAACTATCTATTATGAAACCATGCGTGCATGTATATTTCTGGACCACATAAAACATTTAATTATGGTAGCGTTTTCGATTAGCCGATTTGTGACAAAACACAACTAATGAAATTCGTGATATGAAAATGACTAATAAACCAACACGGATAGCTTGCATAAGTCCATTAAAATTATGATATGTTTTCCGAGTCCCGTAGATCATATTTTTTGGTCAACATCACTAAAAGTAGCAAGAAAGCACGAAATTCGCATGAATCAAGCATCTTCATGTGACTTAGATTCGATCTCTAGTGAACAATCCACGAAAGTGGTTAATGACCATTCATCATATTAACATCACCATCAAAAAAATTAAGGTATTTGAACCTAAAAGCCAAATTGTACGTTCATGTTGTGGTTTCTGTGAAAGATAATATACCTACCATCCGTTACATGGTTTGAGAACATCAACTATAAGAAGCTTGTATCATTTGGACTAAAAGTTGAGCATACAATTACCAAATCATTTGCCAATCTTATTTACGGAAAAAGAAAACATTAATATTATTTATATACTGCGGTCCACCATCCGCATGTATATGTTAGGGATTGAAGTTAGATTCACCATGCCCAACATACTCTACTCACATGGGGTGGCAATCGTGCTCTTTGTGAGATATCGTTGGGCCGAGACAATGGTTGCATCTATAACGGTACGTGGGCTAGAATTGTTGGTTCCTCTAATTTTCTACACTCGAATAACATTATTCCTAATAGTTCCATTCGTTTTCAAGCGGGTTGTGGCACGCGTATCCGTTTCTAGAAAGATACTTGGGTAGGAGATTCTCCTTTTTATAATAGATATAATAGGCTATACCGATTGGAGAGTGAGAAAGATTGTCTTATTATTGACTGCATCGATCATGGCCAATGGCGTTGGAATTGGTCGAGGCCTAACCTTGGAGCTCGAAATTCTGCTGATTTACTCGACATGCTTGTTGAAATTAGTTCTGCAGAAATTAACGAAGTTGAAGATACTTGTGTGTGGTCGTGAGGCAATGATGGATCTTTTTTGTAAAGGACGCTCGATGCTTTATTGATTCGAAGATTCTCCGTTCTTTGGCTCCATCGACAGTTTGGGACAAAAACATTCCTCGAAAGGTCAATATTTTTATTTGGAGATTGATATTGGATCGCTTGCCTCATAAGTTGAATCTTTCTTCTTACGGTATTGTTATTCAAGCGATCTCTTGTCCCTCTTTCAATGATAACGTGGAATCTTCAAATCATATTTTCTTTGAGTGTAATATTGCCAAGGACATTTGGATGCTTGTTCGTAAATGGTGTGATATTTCTTTTCCTCCTTTTACTTCGAATGAGCACTGGAAAGGTTGGTTTACTTCGTGGCAGGTGGTTAAAGAGAAGTCTTGGCGCTTATCAGTTATATTTTCTTCTTCTCTTTGGCGGCTCTGTAGGTATCGCAACAGTGTTACTTTTCGTTCACACCTAACGAGGAAAAGTGACATCTTCGACAACATTCGCCTTTCCTCTTATTCTTGGCTTCATCATAGGGGTCACATGATCTCCAATTGGATTGGTTGGCTTAAATCTCCTATGCTTCTCTCGAGTAATGGTTTACAATGACGTTTGTTTTTATCCTCTCGTGATCCCCGATGCTTGTTTGGGGTTGCATCAAAAACGCTCCGGAGTGAAAACCGGTGGCTCGGCCTCCGTGAGCGCGGATTTTTCTCTTGTCCTGTATTGATAAGAGTTTTTTTGTCCTTTTTGTAGTCCTCACAGTTAAAGACTTGGGAAGATGCTCGTTTAGGTTTTTTTGCTTATTTCTGGTATTGTATTTGTACTTTTCTGACTTCTAACGCCTTGATAGTAGCCTTTTATTAATATAATTATCTTTTGGCGGTCAAAAAAGAAACACGCCGACACCATGCGAAAACTTAAACTAAATTTTCATTGATATATACCATTTAGCGAATATATTCCTTGAAGGGACATTTATACATGAGATAATTGTCTGAAAATATATCATACTTGCCTTTTTTTATTGTAATTAAATCTACCCTCCTAAAAACGAGATTATTTTGTGTCGATTTCAAAAAATACTTGATTCGATTCTCAACTTTACGTGATTCGATTCCCAGACAACGTCAGTCGATACACTGGATAATCAAATTGGAAAAGATCGGTACATTGAATAATCACGTTCTTAGTACGGTACATTTAATTAAAAAAATGGCAAGTGTACTACATTTCTAAACAATTAGGCCATTATATATACATCGTAAAATCACAAGCTTGGGTATATTTAAGCCAGTCGCTAACTGGGTTCTCAGGGGTTGAAAGGTGATATTAGTATATATACTAAAATAGTAGTTCAAAAACACCAAGGGCGGAGCCAGGATTTCAAGTTAGGGGGTTAATATTTTTTTTTCAAATCATAGTTCAAAGAAATATAGCAAAATAGGATTTAAGTTTGGGTTAGGTCTTGAATAACGTCTTCTATTCCTTGTAAAAAGAATCATTTGTTCTCTTCTTACTTATGACTACATTGTCATTCATCAAAACTGTAGCATTATATCATATAAAACTAAGCAGAATGTAGCCTCTATCTAATAAGCTAAACTGGGTCAAACTAAATAATTTATCAACAAAAATTGTTGAACAAGAAGCAAGTCACTCCTAACTTCTGCGATAAAGACGAGAGAAGCTATGTATCATAGTTTACATTAAGCACATAAACTGATTGTGTATGCCACTCCACCCAACCCATATTGACACCAAGTAATCAGTCATTTCGATCCTTAATTTACCTATGTGACCCTGCATTTGCCACCTCTACACTTCTACATAATGGCTACTTGTTGCCATGAAAATTAAAACCAAAGAAAAACAGCAAACGGTAAACTGAAATCATTCAAACTATTCCTATTCGCAAGAGGAAAAAGTCGGGAATCGCGAGAACCACTTTGTTACTCTTAATAATGCATATTGTACAATATATCAATGCAAAATGGCATTTTTGAAAATATTTATAGTTTATGTTGATGGAAAATTTTAAATTTAGGGCAAAATAGGTATTTTAATTATCTATACTCCTTTTTTTAACGGCGATTATATTAAAAACTAGCAAAGAAGCTAGGAGCTTACAACGTTACAAGGTAAGGATTTTTAAGCCAATCTATCCAACTAAAAAAAGCCTTACATCTATATCTACACCCATAAAAAGAGCGGGATACAATATCCTCAAAGAGAGACGCCTTGGATTGAAGATTTGAACCGAAAATACTCTTATTACGAAAGTTCCAAATAGTCCACCAATAGTGTAGGAAACTCATTCGATCAACGATTTGTGTTTAGAGGGAATACGAAGGTTCAAGAGCCACTCTAACCAATCCTCATATGAAGAGAGCTCCATAAAATTAACATCCCACCCATTAGCAATCTTGTGAAAGAAATGTGACAAGTGAAAAAAATTTGACTAGTCGACTCCACCGCCACACCGCAAGAAGGACATAAAATAGAATCAATCTCCATACATCGTCTAGAAATATTGAATCTTGTAGGTAAGCAATCCAACTTTACTTTCTAAGCGTGAACGTTAATTTTTATGGGAACGACATTAGTCCATCGAGTCTTGGTCGAAACATTCTGCAACCAATGGTCATCAATCATCTTTCGAACGGAAGCAATGAAGAACTCTCCCGATCCCTCTAACGACCAAACCCATCTATCCTGAATATCAACTAGATTAAAACCCTCCAAACGAGCCAAAAGATGAAGAAATTGGGCCTGCTCAATACCACTCGCTCAAATATCCTACTAAACTGATAGATTCTCGAACACGAAAAATGAGAATCCGCAAATTCTCCACTCAAGTCTATCCTTCGCAGCGACAGTAAAATAAGACTTTAGCGAGTTTTCTCCACACATTTTGCTCAAAGGATGTATCGAACCCATTTCCCATCTTTTGGTGGATAAAACCACACAGATCCATTCCATTATTTTTTAGATGTATCATCTCTCGAACGATATCCAGCCAAATGGATGGATGATTATGACTAACATTCTTATTCAGTTTTCTATCTTCGCCGTGTATACCTTTAATAACCTTTACCCATAGAGACGCTTTTTGAGTATGGAAGCGCCACACCTACTTGAATAATAGGGCTCTATTCAAAGCATATAGGCTCGACACGCCTAGACCTCCTTTCTCCTTAGAATCCAAAACTTTATTCCATTTTACCCAAATCGGTTTCTTGCCATTTTGATCAACACAATTGAAGAAGTGGCAGCGAATAGATTCCATTTTCTGAAGAACCTTTGTGGGAGATCTCTTGAAAATGACATGAATAGATGGGGAATTAGAACTAAAACCGAACTTTAAAAGCTTTAACCGACCCTCCATCGTAAAGTCTTCATCTTTCCACTTAGAAGAGACGAGCAAGAACCTTTGTGGGAACTTTGAACAATGACATGTGATAGATGGGCATAAAACCTAAAACCGACTTTAAAAGCGTTAACTAGCCCCTTATCGATAAAGTCTTCATATTCCACTAAGATAGACGAGCAGCCATATTATTTAAAATGTCGTTCCAAGCCCGAGTGCTAGAAATAAGGTCGCCAACCTTCGACCCTAAATAAGAGAATGGAGCTTTAAGCGTTGTACAACCAATTTTATTAGCAGCCTGGTCCACGATATCATTAGCTATGGAAATTCCTATTAGCTTACTTTTATTCATGTTAATCCTTAACCCCGAAGATCGATAAAAATAATTCAGCACCTTAATAATGATACTGATGTTTGAGTCACTCCACTGTCTCATGAAAACCGCGTCATTCGCTTAAAAAAGGTGTGAAAGTTGAAAATACGTGCCCATGGAAATGCCTCTAAACATACCAGCATCCACCACTATTTGAAACGAAATATGGAGACTTTCGTTCACAATAACCGATCCTTTTGATGAAATTAAGCAACTTTGGATCCATCTACGTCATCTATCCGTAAAACCAAAATTCTTTAAAACATCATCTAGATAATCTCATCGAACTAAATCATACGCCTTCTCGAAGTCAACCTTAAAAATCATAGTTTGTTTCTTCTTCTTTTTACACCAATGAAATAATTCATTTAAAATAAAAGGGCCATCTAAGATTTGCCTGTTAGCAACGAAAGCCGATTGAACTTCGTTTACAATATCCTCCAAAACACCCACGAGATGGTTAGCCAAAATCTTAGATATGATCTTCTACAAGCTTCCTATCAAGGTAATAGGTCCAAAATATTTTACCTTATTAGCATTATGAGTTTTCGGAATTAACGCGATAAAATAAGACTTACCAGCTTTTGAGAACGTCCCATGATGGAAGAAATATCGAACAACCTGCTCCACATCTTTTTCCAGAAAACTCCAATACCGACGATAAAAACCGAATGTGAATCCGTCTGGACCAGGAGACTTATCAGTCCCACACTACCCTCTTAATTTCATCACGAGAAACCTCGCATTCCAAGTCAATATGTTGTTCTATGTTCAGTTTATTAGGAAATTCGATATTTAGTGGAAGACGAGGAGCCTCAACTTGATCGATTCGGTTAATAAAGTGAGATAAAAACTCACTCTTCACCAAACTAGAAGAGTCGATCCATGTGCCGTCAACCAAGATACCACAAATAGCGAGTTGGCTTCTTTTTTTTATTAAGAATGCCATGGAAGTATTTTGAGTTCTCATCTCCTTCAATTTCCCATTTGATTTTAGCCTTTTGAGCCACCTCCATTGAAGCTAGCTTTTCTATATCATGTAACAATATGCTAACAAAAAGTATTTTATTAAGGACCTTAGAATCACCTTCTCCTCTATTTATTAATAAGTCAACCTCAGCTAACTATGCTTTTAAAATCTTCTTATGGTTACTGAAATTATCCTTCTTAGACTTTATCCATGCACGGATCTTTTCTTTAAGGTATTTCAGTTTTTCAATAATTTTGAAATATCATTGGAATCTATCACCTGCGCTTCGTTCCATGTTCTCTCCACAAAGGTATCAAAGCCTTCCATTTCAAACCAATAATGATAAAATCTAAAAGGAATGGGACCGTAATCAAAATGAGCTTCACGTATTAAAATGGGTCGATGATCAGAGAGATATCGGTCCAGAGTAATTGCATGAATATTAGTGCACGAGCTCATTAAGCCTTCAATAATAAGGAAACGATCAAGTTTACTCATTTTGTTAACCGATTTATGACACCAAGTAAAAGAACACCCACCTAAATGTACATCTTCCAAACCCGCATCCAAAATGAACGAGTTGAAGGCAATAACACCTTACACGTTAAATATAGAACCATATCTCTCATATTGCGTACAAAATTCATTAAAGTCACCATGATTACCACATCGCCGTTTTAGTTACCAATCACAGCAGTCAAGTAATCCCATAGCATCTTCTTTTCAGATAACTCTTGTGGAGCATAAATAGTGATAATAAGAAGCTGCTTGCCATTAGGAATCCATTCTCCTCTAATTATAACAAAGTAATCAGAACCCGTTAAGTTACTTTTAATAAACACTCTCGGATCCCACACGCAAAGGATACCACCCAAATAACCAACATAGGGACTGTAAATATAATCAAAATTGAAATTACCCTAACACAACTTAATATTAAACATTTAGATAGTCTCCAATTTTGTTTCTTGCAAGGACAGAAAGTTCACCTCGTTGATATTACATAACTCCTTAACCCAATCTTTTTAGCTTTCTGGGCGAGGCCTTTGATATTCAAAGACATAAAGTTCATCAATGATTCTTATTTGCTCCTTGAGAACTGACAATCTCTTCAATATTCTTTAAATAACCCTCCATATTATAACTCATGATTTGTTTAACTGGTATGTATTTAATTACACATACCTTTGACCACTAAAAACGGACTTAATTGACCAAAAACGTACCAAAAATACATTGTATTTGTATGTTTTGCATTTGTATTGTGCAGGAAACGGATATCCAAGAAAAGGAAAAAAACAAAGCCAAAAACGAAAAAACCGAGCACGAGAACGGAAAGAGCGTGAAAAAAAGTCCAAGTCAACAAAAAGTCAAAGTCAAAATCAAGCCAAAGTCAACCCCGAAAAAGTCAAAGTCAAACCCGAAGCCGATAACGAAGAATTACTTAATGGGCCCACCCGTACCCATCTAATGGGCCGGGTCAGCCCATTAAGGGTTATTATGAAGACTTGAAGCCCAAAGTTCAAAAACAAAAGCCCAATCCTATTCCTATTATAACCCTAAACCCACTCAGACCCAAAACTTAAACAAGCCCAACATCCCTTACACCACTTAACGACCCAAACCAATAAACCCGTTATCCCCTATCCCCGTTAGTCCTCAAGGGACTAACTGTGTCACTATTCAAGGATTGTGGGTGTAATAGAGTGTTATACTTTCAGGGACTGTTTGTGCCAATTTTCAAAACATAATCACAACCCGCCAAAAACCAGAGGTACTATTCCTCCATCTTCTCACCATTGTCCACCCACACCAGACACACCTCACCCCACACCCAACCAACCCATGTGACACCCCCACATACCCTTCTCCCATTCGTCAGTTTTAATCAAAGGGTCAAGAATAAACCCTTGGAGACCAATCTGATCCAACGATCATAATTAGAAGGGCTAGAAGCTTCATTGCTAGGAGACAAGGTGAAGGCAGCTAGGGTTTTATGACTCTATAAAAGGAAGCACAAGATGAAGGCCAAAGACTAGTCTTAGTTTTATAATTTTAGCTTAAATTTAATTTCAATTTCAGTATTGTAACTTAAAGTTTAATCAATGAAAGTCTCTTTTTAATTCCAAGTGTTCTTCATATTTACTTTTTATTGTTAATCTTGGTTATAAGTTTCTTTAATCTTTAAAACTGTTTTCTTTAAATTCGTATAAGCTACAAACTTAGACCCATAAGCTTATTCATAGCTTATGAGTCTAAGCTCACTCTCAAATACACTCACTTAAAAAGTTACTCAGAAAGAAGAAAGAAGAAAGAAGAAAGGTTTATGGAATATGGTTTAAAGATTTATGGTTTATGGTTTATGATGAAGGGGTAAAAAGGGTGACTGTTTCAAGCTTATTGGGTTTAAAAGCTATAAAGGAAGGATTATTGCTGGTTGTAGAGCTTGTGGCAAGCACTTAGGTTAGAATAGGTAAGGGTTTTTGGTTTAAATCAGTCTCAAAAAAGCTTAGGACCTCTTGTAAGTGTTCTTTTTAAGTTTTACTTATTTATAGCTTATTAGCTTATTTTCTGCTTATTTGTGCTTCTTTCTTGTTTGAATCTGCTTATTATTGCTAATTATTGTTGTTAAGTGCTTAATATATAGGTGTTATAGTTTTAAATATCATTTTGCAAACTTTTCTTAAAAATCAGTCAAAAATCAAAAAAATAGTAGCATAGCTTTAATCTTGTTAATTCTGCTAATTTGTTTGTTCCAAGTTGTTTGTTCAGGGTTATTAAGTCCTTTTAATATCTGGTATTATAGATTTGTGGGTTAAATCTCAGTTTCTTAGTTTAAAATTTTATAAAAAGAGTTTAAAGGGGTGTTTGGGTCAAGACTGAAAATGGGTCAGAATGGTGTTTTTAATGGGTTGGGTCACTAAGCCAACTTTAACTAGCTTATTTAAGTAGAATAAATCTGTTTTAAAAAGTTGTCATAGTTTAAAATACTCTTTTAAGGTCTTAAGTATTCAAGGTTTGAATCTGTGGATTTCTTTTTCTTCATGTCAGCTTATTTGATTAGTTCTTGATTAAGTGTCATTTAAGAGTGTTTTCATTGTTGTTTTTACTCCCAAATGCAGTAGAGCCAAGTTGCATAAGATTGGCATTTTCCCTTTTGTTCTATTTCACATCTGTCAAAGTCTATTTTAAGTCATAACAAGTTCATTTTTCAATCTATAAATTAGATTAGTAAAATTTGTGTTTAGATCCTAAGCTTTTGAGCATAAGCTCATTGGTTGCCATAGTTCATCTGTCTCAGCTTATATTGTACGTTAAACTTGTTTTACTAGCTTAATTTCAAGGCTGCTTATAGCCATTTTGTCTCTTTAAAGAAAAACCAAAAATCAGTATCTGTTAAGGTTTTTGCTAATAGTTGTTTGAATCTGTGTATGTTGTGGCTGATAATCTTGTTTGTGTGTTTGATTCTTGGCTTGTCATGTTTAAGTGCTACTTTTGTGTTTGTTCTTGTCTTAAAATAAAAAAGAATTCAAGTCTTATATGCTGCAAGTTTGTGTTTTACATACTAATTGAAAATTGCTAAGCGTTGAAAACAGTCTCTGAGTCAGCTTTTTGCTTGCTTTTTTAGTGTTTATTTGTGTTTGAAATGGCTTGATTTTTTGTTTCTAGTAGCTTATTGGGAGTCATAGTATTAGTGTGTTCAGTTTCAGGCTTGGGCTTATTCAATAAGTCCCATAAAAAGCCCTTCAAAAACCCCCTTTGGGTCTGTTTTAACTATGCTAAATTTCAGCATAGTTAAGTGAGCTTATTTACTTATTTTAAATG
The DNA here is from genome assembly GCA_026074375.1 of Tanacetum coccineum. Taxonomy (NCBI): domain Eukaryota; kingdom Viridiplantae; phylum Streptophyta; class Magnoliopsida; order Asterales; family Asteraceae; genus Tanacetum; species Tanacetum coccineum. The sequence goes on along the minus strand of BQNB010007815.1, from coordinate 76,970 downwards.
CTTAATTGTGAGATTTAAAAGTTTTGTCTTTTTTTTAAGTTGTGTTTTGTTAGCTTATTATCAAGTCTGTGTTAAAAGTTTTTGCAAATAAAAAAAAAGAATACCAAAAAAGCCATGGGATTCGAACCCATGACCTTTTGAGTCTGGCAAGTGTTCTAGTATAAGAGTGTGTAACTAGTAGGGCCATCTGGTTACACTCTCCCCAATTAATTCCTTATATACATTTTGGTTGCTTGGCTTATTTAAAAAGTCGTAGCCTTTTTCCAGGTTATTTGGGCTTATTGGTTAAGCTGGATTGTGGCTTTTATTTTCCCTACATCTTCATAATATTTTAGCCTTTTTTGCAAAAAATTAGAATTTTCCATCTTTATTTATTATTTATTATCATTTTTTGATATTAAAAAGTCAACTAAAAATATTAAAACTTTTCAGAAAAATACAAAAAAATAGTTTTTAGTTTTATAAATATATTTTTGAGGTTTACAAAGTTTAAAATTATTTTTGTCACTTTTAGATTTTTATTTCACTTTTTATAGTTTTAAAATTAATTTAAAAATTATTAAAAACGTATAAAAGAGTAAAAAAAATAGTTTTATGAGTTTTTATCATATTTTAGACTTTTCTAAAGTAGAACTTCATTTTTTAAAATTTTTATGTGTTAATTTGTTATTTTCTAGCATTTTTAATTTCTTAAATTAGTTTTTAATTCATAGAAATTATTAAAAAGTCAAAAAAAATATAATTCTTTTTTAGAAAATTTTCTTTTGCCATTTTTGAGGTTTACATTCAAAAATTTCTTGTGTAGGGTTAAAATTTGAATTAATTGATAATTAAGACGCGTTTTTAGGATTCCGTTTGCGTTTTTAATTTAATTTTGTGTTGCCTTAATTGTTCTTAGTGTAGAATTACTTTAGTTTTCCCTTAGTTTTAGAAAACCAATCTAAATCTTGTTCCATTCAAACATCGATTATCAAAATGACTCTCGACTTTCAATTGCATTTCTCGTTGGGGATAACGACCCGGGAATCATACTCTCGGTTTTACTACATTGAGAGATTTTTGACTTTCCTTATTATAAGTATTATATATATTATTTATATATATATTTAAAAAGGGTTGACCAAGAGTTTATCACTTATTTAAGTTAAGGAGTGAGCACTCACAAGTGTCACGGTCATGGATTTGGGCGTGCATTTATGGTTTTGTCGCCTTTTCTAGAATATTGGTATCGATAGATATTAAAAAGTATTATCAACCCTTAAACCTTGTTACATTCACCCAATTTACCTTTATGAACTAGTTACTCCTTAGCTTTAGTAGTGAAGATGTGTATCCTTGCCAATCTTAGGATAAAATACTCATCACGACCAACGAAATACTAAATATTACCACATAGATTAGCTGCGTGATTTGAGTGCTTTCATTTTCCTATTTCGTGAGGTGTTTGGTTATGCGCTATTGATTGAATAAAAATGCTTAAAGGAAAATCCCTAGACATTAGTTTAGGATACATTTTCATAAGGTAAATCTAAAGTCTACTTGAGGACAAGTAGGATTCAAGTGTGAGATATTTGATGACATCAAATAACGTCACATTATTAGCATCGTTTATCCTAGCTATATTGTTCGTTTTACATTATTTTGTATATGAATTGATACTTAATTGCTTATATTTATGAATTGCAGATATTAGCAAGAAAATGGTAAAAGTTAGTGAAAAGCACGCATTTTGGAGCATAAACGAAGAATTCAAGAAAGTATATTGATTCTGACAACCAATACACCGTATCATTCTAGACGTGTACACTGAACCCAAGTCTTAGATGAATTCAAGACCATTGTCTGACTTTGAAAAAATACGTCGTATCCATATCAGCAAATACGATGTATCCATGCCCTAAATCCACAAAAGCATCCATGACGAGAAGATCTAATACGCTGTATCCAGAAGACCATATACGGCGTATTCAGAGACGATTGATGAATATTCTAGAATATTATATTCGTGGAGCCCACGCCAAGTTACCCAATACGCCATATTGAACCCTTTTGATATTGCGTATCGAACTTTTTCCAGAGCTTGTAAATAGAAAAGCCTAAACTCAGTTTTCAGTATGCAAATAAAGCCCTTAACAACCAAGTTTGATATCAAACGAGTTTAGAAGCCAAGAAAGTCAGCAAGTGCCTCAAACAATAGGAAAACTCTTGTAATTTCTACACTCCGCTATAAGCGTTCGGTTTGCGTATTGTTTTCTTACTCTAATTGTTCATCGATAATATTGTATGTTTTACAATGACTATGGGCTGATACGTTTAGGTATGAGCCATGTTTATGACAATTTAGTGTTTGGTTTGTTTATGTCGATTGTTTACTTATTCGTTGCATGTTGATTATGTTTATCACATGATGTCTGTTTATGTTTGATTATGTGTTATTTATCATTCAACTGGATCTAGTAGTACAGACCAAGTAGACTAGAGTTTGGGATAAATAAAACATACAGCTTATATATGTGACCCTGGATTAATAGGACTACATATTTAGGCCCCGATTGCTGCCTTGGTTAAGTGAATAGGTAGACTAAGTAGGTCACCTAGGATTACAAATGACATTCTGTTTCCTTGGATAGGCGATTTGGACCGTGGACTACCAGCATAATATAATGATTGACCATAAGTGGGTAAATCCTCGATGAGCTAGGTTTTGATATCCACCAATGTCGACTCCTAGATAGATTATAATCAGCGATGTAAGCTTTATGCGAGTTTAGGTTAATTGTAACAGGATTAACTAGAATATATACCTAGAGTTTAGGGAGAAGAACCACCTAGCTTAAGAATTATATAACACCAACGAAGTAATACAATCATTGCACACATAGACAATTCTTACATTTTATTAGATTAAACTGGCTAATACGTTTTCCTTACATTAGTGCTTGACTGCTTCTTTACCATTTGCTTATATGCTTGTGTGTGTTAAGTGTCTTATTTGTCTCATTTAGTTTAGATTAAACTAGAACTCGTGCCAGTCTCTCAGGCTAAAAACCCTACTTTTGCGTTTGTTTAGGTTCAAGTAGAATTAATTAGGATAAATTAGGACTAACCTAGATAACTAAAATACTGATAGATTTAAGTATTAATGCTCACTCTTAGTGATCGACACCCTACTTACCAACGAACCTACAATAGATCTGGTACACCGCTCATTAGTGTTAGTTAATAGGTAAAGTCGGCAAAATATAAATATTATAACTTGATAAATAAATTACCTATACTAAACGACACATTAGTCATCCAAATGCTAAAATGACAAAAAGAAACGATTAAGCACGATAAATGGAGATATTTGCATGATTTCAGCGGTTAAATGACCCTAAAATGTTGTATAAAATGACACCTTATCAAATACCCCTACACTTAGGATTTGCTTGTCCTCAAGCAAATGGGTTTTTCTACCTAGTAAATAGCAAACTTGGGGAAATTTAACTTACTCAATAAATATAATTTATGGCACAACCAATTAGACATCGTAATAAAAAGCACGAAAATTATATACTAGCACCTCACATAAGTGTTTGGATTCTCTCATTCTCTCGTGTGTAATAATAAATTGTAACAATATAGGAAACGGGAAAATAACATTCACTACCTGTCATAGTATATAAATTATCATAAGCTTGATAAAGGATCAAAAACTTCTACCACTTTGGCGCAAGCACCTAGGAATTACTATCAAAGAGGTCTTTAAAGGGTTGTGACATTTAGGTGTAGGGTAAAGGAAACACGGTTGGGGATATTTAGGGGAATTTTGACTGGTGGCAAGCTAATTATCTACAAGAATACATGTAAAAGGCATTGCTAAGCCAAGACTCGATGAAACTAGGACAATAATATACAAACTCTACATCAATCTCTTTTGTTTCTTTTCTCGAATCTTCCTTTATATAAATAATAACAAGATGGCAGCCCATATCTAACATTTTATTTGCTTTTTCATTTTTCTGATTTTTTTAAATATACACTTTTGTCCTGCTATCTGCTGAAACATAAACAATAATATACTTGACTTGGGGTTTATAATTGCACCCATACACTTGAGTTTTTAATACTCAATGAAATAAACTAACTAATGACCCGAATTGAGAAGGATCAACATCACATGGAGAATATTAGACAAACATAGGGGTAATGACTTAACTTTTCTTCCCTATTTCTCCATATAATAAAGACTACCATGAATTTTAATCATTCCAAAACTGTATACACTAATAATGACTCAACTAAGCAAGCATGTACTCAAGTAAATAATTAACTAGGGTTTAACAAATATGATAACATACAAGTAAATTATTGACTTGGGGTGAAATTTTTTGCGTGGTAGGGTTTTTGTGCTAGTCATACAACTCCTATCCATGAGATGCTTCTAATACTATAGTTTCACTGGTATATTCCATAAATGTTTTTTAAATCTAGGCTAAAATTACCGTCCTAAACTATGTTTCGGTATATTACACATCTTTTTAAAGACAAAGCAAATTCAATTGGAAGAATAGTTTCTAAGGCTTTTATTTCCCCCTAAAATTATTTTGAACATTGTCCCTAATGTTCTATGAGTACCCGAAAACGAATAAAGGGAAATTAAGAAAAGCGAGAGAACCTAATATTCCCCTGGTTTTGCTCAATAATGGAGAAGAAATAAGATAAACCGGCTAAATCTTCATCTAAGAATCGTCCAAGTGAAAATACAAAGAACTTCTAGACTCTCCTCATCTAATATAACCTGAAAATTAAAGACAAAAAGCAACCATACCAAGAGTAAAATTCTACGGGAATATGATATACAACCATAAACAATGACATCAAAATTTTGACCATATCATGTAAGAATGTGGATAATTAATGGATGTATGTGTGATCGATAATATATATGTACTCTTGTGTTTATACATATATGGTATAAGTAATTATCAATAGAAGTGAGAACAAGGCAAACAAATCCACTAATGACATGTTGGAGTCAAGATTTGACATAAACTTCATTAGTAGTTGCCTTGTTGGATATGGTTCTTGGAACTAAGATCTATTAGATGAGAATACATTAGTTGACCCAAGTCCGGTATGTTGACTTTGGGTCCATTAGTGTTATGTTTTTGCTATCTCTGTAATCTATAAACAGTGATGAATAATACATTATACCTACGGGGTTTTTATTATCTAACATGGTATCGGAGCGGGTCTGATCCTCAGACCTAGGTGGCTATGTTGAGCCGCCTCCCCTAAACCACCCCGTCAAATCCTAGTCGTCACCCCTTAACCTTCTTAAAAAAAAATTGTCGAACCTTAATTTTTTTTCTTCTACCGTGCCAAATATTTGTCCTTTAACATCAAGTAATTTGTTCATTGGGTAACAAATTGTTTTTTTGTTCTTAGGTTAACAAATAATCATCCACTGTTAACACATTAATATTCTTATTTGTGTTTAGTTTTGTTCAGTGGGTAACACATCTTTATTTGTTCATTGGGTAATATTCTTCTACATTTTGTCATGTTGCGTAAAGTAGACTTGACAATCTGCTGTGGCAGTGCATTTATGAATTTTTCAGTGCATCCTAAATTTCTGATGAGATCAATGTTTTGTAACTTCTGGCAAGGATTGTATCTTAGTGGGGTTCTTTACGATGCCAAGACGTAGGTCCATTAATATGGTTCCAGGGTGATTCATATATGTGCAGCAAAAAGCAAGAAATTCTACGTGTTGCCGCGGGGCATAATTTTTTTGTGAATCGATTTCGAATGAATATTGAGTAGGAATGTGACCGTACGTTGCGGCGGGGTTGACTTGTATGCAATACATGTATTTTATTTCACTGAACATTTTTTTTAACAATCACGAAATTTGAATGAGTATTTCTCGTTGAAGCGAAAGTATACGTTATTTATAGAGCGAACGACTTTGAGTATGTATATAAATATAAATATGAATGCGAAATCTATTTCTAAACACCATCGTAAATGGCAAAAAAATATAGGATATTTATATAATTTAAACTTTCACAGAATTGTACGTTCCTGACCTCTGTCGTTTATTTTAAAGTTATTAGGTAGTTTATGGTGTGTTTTGAATGTTTTTTTAAATATATATGCATTAAACTTGAACAATTTTTATAAAATTGTACGTATGTCAGAAGCATTGCAATATTTGGCTCGTTTTGTTCGAAATTCAAAGATCTTTCCGTAAGTATTTTTTGATCTGAATGAATCGGTAGATATGTGCTATATATTTGATAAATAATGTTTATTATATAAAAAAGTCGTAAATAGTTGAAAGTTGATCGTCCGTTATGTAACTTTTCTTTTTATATTTGATTTTGGGCCAGTTTTTTCGTTGTTGGGCTAAGGATTTCGGCCCGATTCAAAACGCCGTCATTTTGTATCACAAATAGGATATATAGTAATGTTGAAACCTCAAACACCTATACAGCATGAATAAAAGTCCAATTTAAATGTGAGTCCATTTTTTCTTCTATCTTAAACAATAAACTTTTATAGGAAATCTGTAAAAAAGGGAAATAAAAGAAAAGAAGGATATTTTGGTTTATCCTGGTTCGGTATACTTTGGTTTATCCCGTATGAAAAGAGGATACATTAATTTATCCTGGTTCGGGATACTTTGGTTTATCCCGTATGAAAAAATGATACTTTGGTTTATCCTAGTTTGGGATACTTTGGTTTATCCCGTATGATGCATTGGGTTATCAGTTCGTGACTTTCTATTTTGAAGATCAGTCTTCGCTTGTTATCAGATATTTTCGTCGACAAATACATTTTTTGTAATCTAATTCGAGCTTTTGTGATATAGCCGCTTGAATTGCAAGGGAGTATTAGTTGAGAATAAATTAGTTGGCCCAATTCCGGTATGTGGACTTTGAGTCCGTTAGGGTTATGTTTATGCTACCTATGTAATCTATATATAGTGATATAATACATTATACCTACGGGGTTTTCATTATCTAACAAGATCATGTGAACCAATATGGATTTGTTTTTATGTAAAAAATATTATAAGGACAATATTCTTGAGAGGTTCAATGTGGGGGATTCTGACCTAGCTAGAATCCAATGATATCATATTAATCTATTTAAAATAAAGGAAAAGGTGTTGCCCATTTTGAATACTTATATAATATTGGGCATCTTATATGTCTAATGACGTGTGTCTGACCTGATTTAGAACTTATAGTCAGCTTAAGTAGATATACCAGTAATTCAAGTGGGGACCATTTGAATAAGTATTACACTAGTACTATGATACTTACAATGTTGCATTATGGAAGATATCCAACTGCTATAAAACGATAGAGTAATGCAAATACGGATTCTTATATATAGGAATCTAGATCCACTAAAGCAGATGTATTTACTCTAAGTGGGAATACATGTCTTAGAAATCTTGAAATTTTTTCAAATAGACGCTTATAGCTAAATCTATGATGAAATCTGAATTTATCATTTGAGATATATTTATAAAATATGCGGGATATTTACGTTAATTCGTAAAGGACATACCAAGATGGCATAAACCGGTAACGGCCATGTTTATTTATGTTGATAGTCAATTAAATTTTTATAGAGCTCATATCACAATGTAAAACGGTAAGTCGAGACATATCCATCATAGACTGTGATTGGTGCGACAGCTATTCTCAATAGAATTATCACGATTGTCTACATAAAGTCAATAGATAACTTTGCGGATCCGCTTACGAAAGGCTTAAGTAGAGAGTTTGTAACACTTCGTAAATTTCGTGTCAATATTTTAATCCATATCTTATTATTTAATTTACTTTTGAGTAAATTTATGCTTTTCACAGTTTTACCGGAGTGTTACCGCTCGTTGTCATAGATTGTAATGTAGCAAGAACCGTCTTTAGGATTTTATCTGTCCCCGTGTCTTACGCGGTTTACTATTTCCATAATATATCCTAAAGTTTTATAATTTCGTCTTTTAACATTTTTAGTTTTCACTTTGCGCATAAGCCGAAATCTTACATTCTTTACATTTCACCTTCCTACCTTTTATTTAAATGACTACACAAGGTAATAACACAATTAATAAACCAAATAAAAAAATAAAAAAATGAATACTAAGCCATAAATGTCGACCCAAAATCACAGACAAAAAAAAACCATCTCTCTGCCTCTCCTTTGAAACCAGCGGCTCACCTACACCTTTTTAGGGATTTCATTTTCTTCCATTTCCTTATTAACTCTAGTATGGAAGGTTGATTTCTAAGGTTATTCAAGATAGGTTCAAGGGTTGATTCACCTAATTTCAAAATTTAATCAAGGATTCATAAATTATCATCATTATTTGGGATTTTTCAAAAGTTTTGTTCTAGTCATCTTTTTTATATTATAAGCTCCATTTTAAGATCAAGAAACACACCATTTGGTGAGTTAAGGGCTGATTTGATTCAAGGGTTAGAGGGGTTATTGCATGGGTTTGTTGTCATATTATAGGGGGATTAATGTGGTTTTTGTTGTGGTTTGTGGTGTTGGATTGGTTTGTTTTCGAAAGTTCTTTGGAAAGCTTTGGTTTTAGTGTTTTGGTTGCTTGGTTCGAACTCAACAAGGGACCAAGGAGGTTCTTTGTTTGATTTTTTTTCTTGTCATTTACTTGATATTGTAAGTAGTTTGGACTTATTTCAATACCCTCTTGATGCATTATATTTATATAATTTAATTTTCATATTTGTGGAATCCATAATTGTTGGTATAATGTTTTAGATGATGGGGAGTAGGATTTGAGAAGTTTTTGTAAAGTTGTGATGATGATTTGGTGAAGTTTGATAGAGTTTTATAGGTTTCGGATAAAATATATTAATGCAGAAAATTTGAGGTGCGTGTTTAGTTGTCGTAAAAATGTTTTTGGTAACGTTAGACTTAAACATATGTTAGTACATGTCGAGGCGATCATTTCGGTATAAGGATCGCCCCGTAACTCTTAAAAACAAAGATTTTAGAGCCGTCTAAAGTTTGGAAAAAATTTATATGCACATTTTAGTCAAAATTAAATTCTGCGCAGAACTGAAATGGGTCGTTTCGGACACCTTCTGACTAATTATTAATGGATTTCGGCTCAAAAGTGCATAAAAGTGGAGTTTTTTTTATCAAATTGCATGTCTGCGTTTTTGTAAAATTCAGCATTTTTTGGTAAAAGTGAGCTGGTGTAGTTTTCAATCGAGGTTTCGGACCTTTCTGGTCCGAACCGGCTTTCGGATAAAACGTAAAAGTTGTTCATTGGGGCGTAATTACTTGAACCGCTTGAGTTTAGGTCTGAAAATGCTTGATGATAGGGTAAAGCTGGGGTCAAACTTGGTGAAAATTCTTTTCGGAAAGTCTTAAAATGTTGTTGATTTTTGTTGTAAAATGAGTGTAGGAGCGTTTTAGAGTCCGTTTAAGATTGTAAAACTTTAACGAATAGTATTTTACAACTAACAAAATGTCAGGGTGCGTTTTGCGATGTCTAAGAATGGTAAGTTCGGGTTCGGGTCTCATATATATATATGATTAACTTATGAAGTGGAGTGTTTGGATAAAACTTTTGATAAACTAGTGTTGACAGAAAAATGAACACTTTTATGAGTCGATATTACCGTCCTAAATTTCTAAATTTCCAGAAATGGAAACTTTCCTAAAATAGAGACCTTCTAAATATAGAAATTTTCAAAAATAGAAATTTTTTAGAAAAACGTCGTAACTTAAATAATAATACTATGTTTTTCTTAAAAACTTGTTCGTGTTAAATAACTTAGGATATACACGCATATGGATTCTACAATGATATATATATATATATATATATATATATATATTCTTCTTTCTCTCGTCATTGATATCTATTCTCTCTGATTACGGTAAGTTTCATAACCCCTTTTTCTATTACTTGTTTTATTAAATTCGGGGGAGATTACATGCTTGTTTTATTTTGGACACAAGTACATTTCAAAACTGTATGCTATTTCCTGATCATTATTGCCT